>JAABOM020108580.1:0-24730 GCA_011800125.2 Solanum clarkiae
TTATTGTTATTATTTCTATTATTATCATCAGTACAAATAATTTTATATTTATATTTTTGATTTAATATTTAAATACAATATATTTAAATTAATTTTAAAATATCTGAAAATAATAAGTTTATCAAATAGTAAGAATTTATTTAGAGCTCCTTTGCCAATGCGTTTCTATTTTTAATCTAATAAAAATCATTCATATTTTTTAAAAATCTTATGTATTTTTAATTTCAAATATTTTTGATGTTTTAATTCAAATATTTTATTAGAATATTTATTGGCTTTGTTGTAAAATTGTCAAGTGATATTTCAATAGCTTGCCTATAGCGCCCAATGAAATTATCGAAATACCCCTAGAAGAGAGATGTTTTCGTAATGCGTCTTCCCATGCTCCTATGGCAAATTCGAGACTGGATTTACGATCAACACAAAAAATTGAGAGGGAAAGTAGTCTTGGTTGAATTTTAGAGCAATCAGATCAAAAAAAGATAATTTTTTGATGCAAAACCCGAACCAGTGTTGGTACTCGTCAGGTTCGCAACGCGCTACTGCAGCGGACCCACACTTATTTTTTTTAAAAAAATTGACGGGGATTGGAAAACTTATTCGGAGAATTTTCGATGAAAAACAAAAGTGCGCCCCCAGTCCACGTCACGGAATGAGTATTAGAGGTGAATTTTCTTCTTTTATTTTATGAGGAGCATTTTAGACCATTCTCAACCCCTCCCAACTTCCATAAATGAGTATAAGGGTCATTTTCTTAGGTAAGGGTTTACAAAATCTTTTTTTCAAGCCTCCAAAAGAGAGAAAAGGGTTAGAGATCTTGAAGTTGGGGTCAAATTCTTGAAGATTTGTGTTGTTCTCCATCCCAGGTATGTAAGACTACTCATAGTGTTGGATTAAGTTCATCCATACGTCCCACACGTTGAATCTTTGAAATTGAATTCCAGTAAATTTTTCTGGAGTTTCTTGAATTGAATCCTTGAGATATCTATTGATCTATTGAGTTCCTTGTATATACAAAGATGTATTGATGGTGATTTTGAGTTGAGTACTTGATTTGGATGTATGTTCAAGTTTTCATTCATATGAACTCTAATTGATGATTATACTTTATTCCTTTTCTTCTGCAACTTTTTTGAGTTGAGTTTGATGGTCATTGTACATTGAGCAGGGATAATTTTTGAGCATATTTTATTGAATTTCCATGAATACGATTTTTTAGCATATAAACTGATATTGAGAAGGAGTCTTGTTGATATGTAAAGATTTTTTGAAGCAAGAGCTTTTAAAAGAAAGCACTGTAAGTTTTTGACAAGTTTTGATGAAATTAGGCATTGGGTCTAAATGATGTACTGAGTAAATATTTGATGATGACGTAAATGAATTTCCAAAATATAATTATTGATGGAAAATGATGATGATGTTTGAGATGAGTTTTAAAGAGGATGTTTTGGGAGTAGTATCGAGAACTGAGTTGGGTTGGGTACAAGTGACTCCAACTACATAACTACGTTGCCCGCGTAGGATAGTTGTGCATCATGTTCTGGCAACTCCTATCCCAAAAAGATAGATGGGGATGATGAATAATGATTCATGGTGTAGATATTGATGTCTTTACCTTGGAAAGTAATGGAGGGGCGAGCAACGACGTCATTTTCATTTAGTACCATCCAAGAGGGTGGTGGGATGTATATATGTTAGAGAAACTCTGTAAATTGCATATTTAATTGGACTGAGTTCCATACTAGAGTATCTTTTGAGGAGTATTATCTTATTACAAAAATTTGAACAATTTTGGTGTGAGTTGCAGACTATTGGGTTTATTTTTAAAAGCATGATTTCATTCTTAAACTTGCATGTTTTACTGAGTTGAGATGAGTTGAGTCTCTTGACTTGAGTTGATTGTTGAGTTGAGTTTCCTTGATTTCAGTATTTAGATTATATCTACTCCTTTCAAACCATTTTATATACTACTATATTCCATGTACTGACGTCCATTTGGATCTGCATCTTTTCATGATGCAGAGGCAGGTATTAGGGGATTTTGGCAGACGCACCGTTGAAATTCAGGCTTGTGACTCCAGAGATGGTGAGTCCTCTTTACCCTAGGAGGAGCCTCTTTTTACGTCACTGAGTATTTGGTTTTCCTTGAGTCAAGTTGGGTATCCATGACCTGTCATGGTACCATCTAAATGTTAGATGTAGAGGCTTCATAGACATTGAGAAGAGGATGTTGAATATTGTTTCTTTTCCAACTTTTGTTTATTGGAAAGCTATTTATATAAATATATATATATATATATATATATATATATATAAAGAGAGAGAGAGAGAGAGACAAACAGACAGACAGACTTGGTTCAACTACTTTACAATTTTTTCTTGAATATTATTCTTCTACTATTGAGTATGATGTGACGATGAGGCCCAGTGGGTTCACTTGGGTACTAGCAATAGTCTCGGAGTGATGACCACGCCTAGAGTACCCTCTTGGGACCTGACAAACTTGGCATTAGAGCACAAAGTTCAAGAGTTCTGTGGAGTCTATGAAACCATTTCTAGTATAATCTTTATTATTGGTATGAAGTGCGCCACATCCATAATAGAGAGGCTATAGGACATTAGGAGTTGTCACACTTCTTTCTTATTCTGATTCGTGTTGTAGAGTTAAACTCTAGAAATCTCTCTTTTGAATCGTATGTTAAATGTTTGTAGACCATGCCTTCCAAATGCTCCAGGAACCTGAGGAATATCATTAGCACCAAGAAGCTTCAGCCTACTACTTAACTTGCTACATATGCTCGACGAGTAGAAGAGGATAAAGAGGATGAGATAGAAGGACCATAGAGCAAGAAGGCTGAGACAATAGGATATGAGTGTAGTAAGCATAAGCAAAGGAATGGAAATAGGTCCCCCTTTCTGCAGAGACCCCGGAGTTATGTTCCACCACCAGTGAGTGCACCCACACCAAAAACCAACCTTTCATGGTACATAATCCTCTAACCCAAGAAAGAGTGACTCGAGGATATAAAGGAAGGCCACCATATAGAAAGTGTGACAAACTTCATTTGGGGGAGTGTCGAATGGGCACCGATGACTGCTTTAAATATGGCCGAGAGGATCACGTTTAGAAGGATTTTCTAATGCGAGCCAACGAAGCTCAACCCATTACGTTTGTACCATCGATTAGAGAAAATAGAGAGGTGTTGTTTGGGGCACGAGTAGGACTATGGACCAGTTATATGCCGAGGGTAGACACTAAGAGCAGTAGAGCACTTTAGATGTTATAATGTGTATGATTCGAGCCTTTACTTGCTTCTGATGTTATCCATGAGAGAGAAGCTTACATTTCCAAGAAGTTTAATTACCACTTAATAGCATGATTTGAGGTCTTGTAAACCATAGACAAAGTTGTTGCCACTGAACTAAAAGGACAATGAGAGAGTGGAGGAGACTAGATGGTGAGAGTGGTGGTTGACTAAGGCTTGTAACTAGAGTCATGTGTCCATTAGGTAAATGATGTAGTGATGATTTGATTCCCATAGGTGTTAGCCAATGAGTAGAAAGTACCATTTGATGTTCATGATGAGGTATAGAGATAGAGTTATTATTAGGATGAGTTGGAGTGTGCTCAAACTAGAAAGAAGTTTACGTTAATGTATTATGATATTCATATTAGTTGTGGTGAAGTATAGATGTTGAATAGGGGAAACATAGCACTTTTGAGGTGATAGACCTAAACTAAGTTTATGATTTTGAAGTGAGCGTCCCATGAGATTCATAGAGTTGTGAGGTTAGCAAGATAAGGATGTGTGGTGAATGGGTAAATGGTACTTGAGTTGTGAAGAAAGGAGGTATTGATCGAGCATTCACCATGTGATTTTAGTGGACCTATGTTCTTAGATCATTACCTGGTTGTTATAAGTTAGTGTGATATGAGAGAAATGTGTGATGCACATGTTAGCACTAAGCCCTAAGCTCAAATTTTGGGGAGCGATATGAAAAAGGAGATAACACTATGACAGTGATAGTCTTAGTTGGAGATTTTCTTTGAGAGTCTTTCTGTAATGTGTGTTTGGAGTTAAGATGTTGACTTACAAGGATGTGATGCTACGAGCATAGTAGAGGTACCCCTTAGATTGAGAGAGTAAATTGAAGATGGAACCCTAGATAAGAAAAGGCTTAAGATGCATATTCGCGATAGAGTAAAGTTGTGCGAAGCTTTAAGTTATGACTTGCTATGAGAATATGGATAGTATATTTGAGTTGTCAATGTGGAGTGAGCCGGTGTAAGTATTCCTTGGTCACCCTTAGTAAGTAGGTTGATGGGGATTTATGTATGAATGACGATGAGTTTTACCTTGTAATCTAAGACTCCTTTAGTCAAATATACTGGAGCTTAGAAGTTGAATGTTAGCAGGATAAAATAGAGAGGTTAGATTATAGGAGTGGTAGAAAGCGATTATGCAGACCAATAAGAGCAATTAGTATAGAAATATGCCCACAGAGCTAGATAGAAGCTAAGAGTCATATCCTAGAGGAAAGTTTCAATAGCAACTTATATCTTTGATTATAGTAGAATAAGAGAACTTGAGATGTTCTTGTGGATAGTGATGCCCCAAACCGTGTGGAGAACAATACATATATCTTAGTAAAGGGAAATGGTTCATAGAGTAAGGAAGAAGACCTTTGAGCTAAGAGGGAGATGAGAAGTTGATAAACCAAAGTGAGTCTTGAGTTTTTGGTAATGTTGAGTGGATCAGGATAAGACATTGATGTTTTTCAATCTCTTATATTCCTTAGAGCTCAGTTTAGGTGTTACTTTATTCCTGTCTTACGTCTGAGCACCATGCCTACGGCATAAACCCATACACTCAATATTGATTCATGTTCGTGTTGAGTTCTAAGGATGAGGAGTGACAGTTGTACTTTATCTCATGAAAATCTGAAAGTTCCCAAACTTATGTCATACAACAATTTGAGTTTCACAGCATGTTTAATTCCATAAATGCATGATAGGGCCAAAAAGGGTTGATGAGATTGTATCACATTACGAATACTCTCAAATTGAATTCCTTAAAAGTATCGTGCTTATGATCTTTCACTCCAATCCTTTTCAATAATCCTTCTTTCCAGTCTTGGTAGCTATGTTGACGATAATAGATGAGTTAATTATTTATGAGTGAGAGTGGATATTCTTCAATGTGATTATAATGTCCTTCTTTCCTTAAGGTTATGGGTGTGCAGGAAGAGGGAGAAGAGACCGTATGATATGCCACAAATAGGTAAGAGTGTGTCTAGGCAAGAGCATGATAGTGTATCTTTGAGAAAGAGATCATTTCAATGACGGAGGTAGAAGTGCTAAGTAGGCTTGATAATTCTCAAGTATAGTTGGAGCGATTAGAGTGATAGACTTAAATGTGTGGACGTCACTATATGAGTAATTAGAGAAGGCTAGTGATGACTTTTGAGTGAGTGTTTTAGGTAGAGGCGTTAGAGTAGTGATGGGGGAGTAGTATTTATTAAATGAAAGTCTCGGAGGAGGTATAGAGTTTGAATTGAGGATTAGCTTTGCATGGATGTGATCACCTCAAGAGTTGCACTTTGAGACATAGAATTAGGTTTGAACAAAATAAGAGGATGTGGTTAGGTAGAGGTTTGAATAAGAGCAATAACCCTTAAATTGATGAGGTATCGTGCCATGAAGAGGAGCATAGCTGGAATAAGGTGCAAGGTTTGAGAGTTCCCCATAGAACCTCATGCACCTTGATGGTCCCATTCTCGATTAGAGTTGATGACTTCCTTTCTGAGTTTGATAGACTAATTGTTGAAACGTTCAAGTGAATCGAATTGATTGAGTTTCGACGTTCTATTCGTGTCTGATGATGAGAATGTTGAAGGTAATGTCCTTACCCTTGACTTAATTAATGTTTCTATTCTTGGATTGATGTGTCTATTTCTGAATCTGAGTAGAGTTTATTGAGGGTGATTAAGAGTCGAGAGTTTGATTAATTGAGCGAGTTTCGAGAAGAGTTTCGAGTGTTATTCATGTCTGGATGTCCATCTTTACTCATTATTCGAGGACGAATGATCCCAAGG
Organism: Solanum clarkiae; assembly: GCA_011800125.2. Taxonomy (NCBI): domain Eukaryota; kingdom Viridiplantae; phylum Streptophyta; class Magnoliopsida; order Solanales; family Solanaceae; genus Solanum; species Solanum clarkiae. The sequence goes on from JAABOM020108580.1 coordinate 6,097, forward strand.
AGGAGATAATATAGTTCTCAGTGAAATTATCGAAATATCTCTAGAGGCGAGATGTGCGCGTAACACATCTTCCCATGCTTCTATGGAAAATTCGAGACCAGATTTGCGATTAGTACAAAAAATTGAGTGGGAAAATAATCTCGGTTGAATTTTAGAGCAACCAGATCAAAAGATAATTTTTCGATGCAAAACTCGAACTAGTGTTGGTATATGTCAGGACCGCAATGCACTACTATAGCGTACCCACACTTAGTTCTTAAAAGAAATTAGACGCGGATTGAAAAACTCATTCGGAGAATTTTTGACGAAAAACACAAGTGAGCGCCCAGTCCACATCGAGGATTACTCATTAGAGGTGGATTTTCTTCTTTTATCTCATGAGGGGTATTTTAGACTATTCCCAACCCCTCTTAAGTTCCATAAATGAGTATAAGGGTCGTTTTCTCAGGTAAGGGTTTCCAAAACCTATTTTTTAGAACTCCAAAAGAAAGAAATTTTGAGAGAAAAAAGGTTAGAGATCGTGAAGTTGGGGTCAAATTCTTGTGAAGATTTGTGTTGTTCTCCACCCTAGGTATGTAAGGGTACTTGTAGTGTTGAAGTAAGTTTATCCACATACCTCACATGTTGAATCTTTAAAATTGAATTCGAGTAGATTTTTCTTGAGTTTCTTGAATTGAATCCTTGAGATATCTATTGATCTATTGTGTTCCTTGTATATGCAAAGATGTATTGGTGGTGATTTGAGTTGAGTACTTGATTTGGATGTATGTTCATGTTTTCATTCACATGAGCTCTGATTGATGATTATACTTTATTCTTTTTCTTCTGCAACTTTTTTGAGTTGAGTTTGATGGTCATTTTTGTACATTGAGCAGGGATGATTTTTTAGCATATTTTATTGAGTTTCCATGAATACGTTTTTTTTTAGCATATAAACTGATATTGAGAAGGAGTCTTGATGATAAGTAAAGATTTTGTGAAGCATGAGCTTTTAAAAGAAAGTATTGTATATTTTGACAAATTTTGATGAAATTGAGCATTGGGTCTAAATGATGTATTGAGTAAATATTTGATGATGACGTAAATGAATTTCCAAAATATAATAATTGACAAAAGATGATGATGATGTTTGAGATGAGTTTTAAAGAGGACATTTTGGGAGTAGTATCGAGCATCGAGTTGGGTTGGGTATGATGATGTTCACGCTCCAATAAGAAAGCAGTCGCTATCAGCAATTAACCTAACCGAAGGTCAGGGTCAAATCCACAGGGAATACAGGGTTTGACTATGAGAATTCATTATCAATCATTTCGAGTATCGATAACTAAAATCTCTAATAGTGGGGGGGAGGGGTTTGTGATTCAACAACAAAATAAAATAACATTATACTAAGATGGGAAAAAAACACTCAATTTTAGGGACAAAATGGGAATTGTGTTCCCTATGATTCTTTGACTCGATTGCCCTAGGTAACATAACTACAGTTGGAGATTCACATGTAGGACGGTAACTTAGGTTCTTCTAGTCCTCTTGTGAAGGTAAAGGTAGAATTTCACCATGGCGCTTGGTCGGCTGCCATGGCGTGCCAACTAACCATTACCTATTGTTCCAGTCAACCTTCCCTTGGTCAAGTTTGGTTGATTAGACGAGAACACATCAATCGAATTCTGTCCTCTACTTCCCTTCTCCTATTCATCACTATTTTGGTCGAGATCGTGATAGTAGGCGAGGTTTGGTGTTGGCCACTACCAAACAACAATCATAATGAAGGGAAGTATACAATACATGCAAAACCCCAATCATAGAAATGCAATAAATCCAGCTTATCTCAAGTCAAATGCCCATGGTTCCCACAACCCCATGTTGTGGGTGCTTAGCTACTCATGGCTAAGGCAAAACCAACCAAAATGCATATGAAAGATATGATTGAGAATTTTACCCAAGACAATGAAGATTGAAGACACCACAAGTTGCAAACCACAAGCTTGATAGATTGATATAAGCACAAAACAAGGTTTACAATACCCAAAATAGGGTTTTCCAAGATAAAAAGATAATCTAAGCTAAAGACCTCAAAGTCTCTTTGAGAGCATATTCAAAGATGATATATTCTTCTTTGTTTCAAATCTCTCTTTTTAAGACTCTAACTTAAACTATATATAGTTTTTACAAAAATCCTAAAAATTACACAGGAAAGACAACTGGCAGTTGGTACGCCTCTCAGGTATGACCCGTAGAATGGACTACAAGTTGTAATTGGTGTCTCGTATCAAGTACTTGGCATCTTGACTCAACTGGTATGACCCACTAGTACGAGTCGTAGCTCGTCTCGTAGTCTAGGCCTTCAATTTTTGGTCCAACATTTTGGATCTATGATTCCTGCTACGAGTCCACCTATACGAGTCATAGTGCAACTTACGACTCGTGGGATGGCCTCGTAGGGGTGACCTCCACTTAGTAGATTTTTAAGTTTTGGTCATTGTTTCTTGCTACGATCATACCCTACGACCCGTAGCTTGGGCTACGACTTGTAGGTAAGCTCGTATGTCCTATGCTTCATCAAAATCTAAAATTTTTCTCCAAAATCATGCCAACCTAACTTTTCCGCAAGAACAATACAAAAGCACATAAAAGCCATAAAGAATCGCATTAAGAACTCACAAAATCCCTTGTTTTAGGCATCAAATGTATTGTATTTTGACAGCATATCAACACCCTCAACTTAGAATTGTTGCTTGTCCTCAAAGAACGACTCAATCTACGCAGACAATGAGAAATACATAGTAGTTATACCAATGACATATACATCTTTCACTCTGATCCAAGTACCCAACTATCATTTTCAAAACCAGATTACAAAGTTACTTAGCATAACAAAACATGATGATAAATCTGGCAACCTAACTATGATAAGCTAAGGAGCATCAACTACCCACAATCATTATGTAGCCATATGCTAATCAAGTAGTGCAAATGCCCTCACAAAAAAGAAGTCTCTCTTACTCACTCAAGAAGCATTTAGAAATCAGGGACTGAGGAAGCATTTTCACTCTCACAATTAAAATTTATGCACATTGACTAACACCATAGGCTTGCCTCTATACTCATCTTCTAGCTTGGTGATAAAGTGGATTTGGATCACTTTTGGATTTATGGGCTTGTAACATAAGTTCAGGGGGCTTTGGTATGGCATTTTAGGCAAATAGTGACTTAAATATCCTTGAACCATGTTTACCAACACTTTTTGCTTTCATAACCCAACCCTTTTCATTAAATCCACCTTCATTCTCCTGTTTCAAACTTTCTCTCAAGTGTTTTCTTTCTATTTTCAGTTGTGCCTTATCTTTGAACTCAATTCTTGCTACTTTTTCTCAATTCAAGGCACTTTTTTTTTACTCAGCTCATGATTTTTCATTTCTTTCTTTATTTCCCAACTAGCCACCTCATTGTCATTACTTTACCACTATAAGGGTCACCCTCAACTTAGGCTTTTAGCCAGAGGTGAAGTACACACTATCCACTCCCCAAACCAGGGCCATAATTTGTAGCCACCCTCAACTTAGGCTTTTAGCCTCAATTAAGGTTCACATGTTCAAGGATAGACTAGAGCCATTATCAAGGTATTTCATCAAACAAGATTAAGCTAGTAAGATGTCAAGAAAGAACGAGTACATGAGAAGCTCAAAATTTTGGAATAAGGGATTCACTCACTCATTTGGTGGGTCATTTAGGCAAAAAGTAGGTTCATTCAAAGAACAAAGGCTTAAAATCCTTTCCACATCAACCACATCACCAAACCAATCTTAGAGTAATAAGGCAAGTTCTAAGTGTATACAAGATGCATGAATGCAGTAAAATAAGCTCACAACACACATTGTACCCACAATCAAGTATAGACTCACAGGTCATGCTTCAAGCCTCAACTTACCTTTACATTATCAGAACAAACATCACCAAATCATCAAAATGCATGAGTGCATCACTAATCACAATCTCAAAAATTTTGAGGGGTATCCAATTTTTCAAATCATTCAAAAAACATTTAAAGACTATGCATATGCCAACAGATAATACTACTATGAATTTACACATTATCTACACTGCCTGAACATGTCAGTTCAACAGAAAATAAAACATCCACAAGGAAAAAAATCACGAGAAGAAAATCTTGGGATCAAATATAAGGGAAGTTATGGAATCGAGGTTACTCAGGCTTCACCTTAATCCATAACTTCCCACACTCCACCAAAATGGGATACTTTGTCCTCAAAGTAAAGACAAGAATGAAAACCAAACACAATAACATAGAAATATATATATACACATACATTAAAAACCCAAAACTAGCATCCAAAATATAAGTAAAAATAACATCCATCACAAAAATACTTAAACAAATCCAAAAACCAACATAATAAAAAGATTGTCTAACAATAGAATAAAGTATCCATAATGAAAAAATAAGAACTGGGGTCAAAAGAAGTCAAACATCATGGTACATCCAACACTGGTCTCTGGTTGGTCAGCAAGGACTTGGGGCACTATCTCCTCCTCAGCAATTTAGGTCACAGTTATACGTGAACCACCCTCTCCATGTGAATGTTGCTGCTCCCTATCTCTCTATATGGCCGCCAATAGGATTGACTGCTGCACCACTTCCTCTGGGGCTGCTGGGTTATTAGGTTGAGGCCTCTTCTGGCTCATCTCTGAATCATCTATCTCGAGGGGCCTCTTCCCATGAGCATGCGGGCTCTCAGCTAGCCAGTCAAACACCTCGTCACCTGCCAGTGCTACTACTGGAACTGCAACAAGGGTTGCTAACATTTGTAATAGGTCAGCCTTGAACTTGGCCAACTCCTCGGTCACTGTACTCATGTCAGCAGGCCTAGCGTGCTCAAGTCTCCGCTAGACTCTCGCCTCAAATACATCGACTCGGGCATCCACCACTCTGACTCTCTTATCTACCAATGCATAGGTAAATGCCTTCATCCTCGCCTCTGAGTCCCTCACTGTCTGGCTAACCTTAGGTCTGACGTGTGCTGCTAAATCCTGTAGCCTGGACTCTACCGTAGCCACCCTGTGTAATAGTGCCTTAAAAGCAACAACAGAGAGAGTAGAATCAACCTATAATGTAGCTGGTGCTGGTGCTGGAGTACTGGAGGATGGCATGGACTCAATCTCCATAGGTGGCATAGGCTCTATAGCGGATGGAGTAGTATCGGTAGCAGTTGGAGGTGCACCCTGAGTCTGAGGCTCTACCGAGAATAGCTCTGGAATGGCTAGAGGTGTTGTTCGTGATAAGGCCACCGGGTTCTTATCAGCCTTAATCAGGCTGGGGTCTATGGTGCATATGGCCTCTATGTACTGGTCCCAATGAGGATCGATAGGAACACCCGCTGCACTACACAAGTGATAAATCAAAATGGGAAATGGCAGTGAGATGTTCGTTCGGACGACTGACTCTTGGATCTGCTCCGATATGATCCGGGCCCAGTCTATCTCATAACTAGCTAAGATGCTGGCTAATAACACAACCCGCTCCAAGGTGATTATATTATCCGTGAAAGTGGGTCGGATACGCCAACGAATAATAGATCACCAAAACTTGGCTCAGAAAGGGAGGTGAGTCTTCACTATAGGATCTGTGTGATTTATAACCCACGTCGGCTCGAAGCCCTCCTTACAAATCTCGCTAGCAATCCATCGTAGAAGCTTTATCCTGGCCCCGATGTCCTTCCCAGTCACCACTCTCCTCATCTTATCGATGCGCCCATCATATTAAGCAAGCCAAATTGGATCCATCGAATAGTCTTCTCCGAGATAGGTACTCTCCTACCCTGGACTGGCACTACCGGTAACCTCATCATATCAATCGGCTTTTTATTCTTCGGTAACCCTCGGCGGAGTGCAGCAAGATACGCTGCATAAAACTCACAGACTACATTAGGGACATACTTGCCCAGCTGTTGTGTGGTCCATCGTAGCCCATGTCTGTCTAACTCTTCATCCAATCCTAGCACCTTATCCAAACCTGAGTCATTTAACCTGGAATCTTCATTAAATTGTTGCACTAGTTTGCCCTGTCCCTTAGGCTCTAAACCCTGCTCATATATCTCCTTCATCCCTGGGACACAATATCTACGGTTGGCTAGGGATTGAGACTAGACTTCTTCCTGTTGGGTCTGGGAGGTGCTCTCAAACTCCGCCTCTAACCCTGAGTGTGTGGGGTCATCCGTGATAGGCTGCTATCAGACCCATCTCCGTTACTCTATTATTCCTCCTTTTTAGATTGGGAGGAACTACTAGCTTCCATAGGAGTTTGCCCTGTACGTGACCGGGTCTGAGGTATATTAGCTTCAGGGTCTATTCTGACCCTGTGACTTCTAGAGATCCCTCAGATCTCTCAACCTCAGAAGATTCGTCAATCAACCTCTGTTGAAAGGATTGGATTGCTTGTTTATCCTTTGGAGGCATTGTATCTTCAAAACAACCAAATAACAAAATATGAGCTTCAAGATGTTTGACCAATCAATGATCACAATGCAAAGAACAAGAAATACAACCACTTAAACATAGAAACAAAACAAAGCAGAAGACAAAAAAATCTCTGATGCAATTGCAGGTCTGCAGGTACGAGTACAACTACGGCTCATAGGATGCCCTACGAGTCATACATTGGCCTCGTATTAACAAAATTTCTTATAAAAATAAAGTTTGAACTCAGATACAAGGGGTAGTTAGGACTCATAATGGAGCCTACGAGTCATAGTCTGGCCTCGTACCTACTTCCAACGACATTTTTAAGCACTTAGTCAGGATTACAAGACCCTCACTATGAGTCGTAGCAGGTACTACGAGTCATATGTGGGTCTCGTATGAGAAACATGAAGGAACCACAGGTGATTGGTGCTTGCTATGAGGGACCACTACGACTCGTAGGAGAACCTACGAGTCATACGAGTGCCTCATAGCTGAGAACAGAAGGCACCAGTAGTGCCTATCACTTTCGCACAACATGCACAAGCAAAACAAACATAAACTTATGATTAGGCACTTATAAGAGCAATACACTAGATTCGACACATAAATGATCCCACTATGAGACCAGACAGTTAGAACAACCACTATCCCTTAGAGTTAAAGGTAAATCTGAATCACATCAAGCAAAACCAAGAGCACTTTCATGTCCAAACTTGCACTTTTTATCAACAAACTATGCCATTGAGATATAGATGCCATTCAAACAATTTCAATCAAGTTCAACAATCTATGGCATATAAAACACACCCATACTATCCAAATTTCCATTCCAAAAATGATTTGCTCAATGTCTAGACAGCAAATAAGCACTACAATCAAGGGATCAAGCATTTATAAAATCCTAACCACCCACTTAGGATTATGAACAAGGTTTGAATCATAGTTAAATCCTTCACAGCACACAAACCCTAGGTTTTGTACCTAACTCAAAACATCATCATATAGGTGTGAATATTCATGTTTAAACTAAGCATACAATCAGCTAAAGAATAAATGCACTGCAATAGAGTGTTAATTTTAACCACGAAGCTTACGATCAGTAGACGAATATAACCAAAGCAAAGAAGATTGAAAACGACGCCAAACCCTAGGAAGTAGTGTGCTCACCAAAATTCTTCCCAGAAAATGACGTGGGTAGCTAGGGTCTTGAATGAAAAAGTGAGTGGGAAAAAGGATTTGGGAATTTTTGGCTTCTTAGGATTGGTGGAAATGAATTTTAGGAGTCAAATTTTATTTTGACCCCTTTTAAATAAAACCCAGTTAGTTTTAAAAATATTGCATGTCGGGGCTATGAGACCCCGACTACGAGTCGTAGGGTGTCCTACGACTCGTAGGTCCTGGTCTCGTATCGGACCCAACACTTGCAAAGATTTTAGGAATTATACCTGTGCACCACGAACCCCACTTACGACTCATAAGGGATCCTACGAATCGTAAGATTGGTTCATAGTATGTGTGGCAACTTCTGATACTCACTGTTTCCATCTACGAGGCATGGCTACGAGTTGTAGTGATGACTACGACTCGTAGGCCTGCTCGTAAGGGTTGCTCCAAGTGCCATTTTATCTAATCTTCAGTTCTTTAATTTCCACCTGCAAACCAAGTCTCAAAAACACAACAATCTTGAAAATATTACAACTACATCAATGTCTTTCAACTTACAACAAACACACACCTTCTATCTAAGAATTTCAATAACAAGAAAAAAAATTAAAACAAACCAACAATTATAAAAAATGCTTGGGTTGCCTCCCAAGAAGTGCCTTGTTAATGTCATGGCTCGACTTTGTCATCATCCTTCATCAACAATCATCAGGGTTCCACACCTCACTCTTGAACTCGTTCGGGTGTTTCATGGATTGGTCGATATCGAACACGACCTATACATCATTTACCCTGAACCAAAGTTGACCCAAATCCATATCCACTAAGGCTCTCCCAGTGGTTAGAAAATGGTCTTCCCAAGATGATGGGCACCTCGAAATCAACCTCACAATCAAGAATCACGAAATCCACAGAAAGATAAATTTATCAACTTTCACCAGCACATCAAGAAGCATTCCTTCTGACTTTTTAATGGTTCGATCCGCCATAATCAACCACATTCTCATCAAGGTAGGGGTACCAAGACCAAACTTTTTGAATACGGCAAGAGGCATAAGGTTGATGCTTGCTCCTAAGTCGCATAATGCTCTTGCGAATTCAACATCACCGATAGTGAAAGGGATGGTGAATACACCGAGGTCCTCTTATTTCCGAACAAGGCATTTAGTCATGATTGAACGGCATTGTTGGAGTTCCTATGAGAACTCTTGACTCAAAGTGCATTTCTTTGTCACCAAATCTTTCATATACTTAGCATACCCAGGAATCTTCTCCAAAGCTTTTAGAAGGGGAATGTTGATGAATAGTTGTTTCTACATCGAGAGGAAGTGTTTGGACTTGCCCTCCTCTTCCTTTTTCTTAAGTTTTTGAGGGAAAGGAGGAGGGAGTTTTGGAATTGGCTTCAATTTTTCGTGCTCCCTTACCTCTTCTCGCTGCATCCCAACAGTCTCCTGACTTTCTCCCTCAACTACAACTTTACCACCAAGACCCTTTTCATCAGCTTCATCCTTAACCATTGGCATAGGGGAATCAATAGTGCTTTTTCCACTCCGAGTCATCACTGCCATGTAATGCCCTTCGTTCTTAGGATTTTGAACCTTGTTGCTTAGTAGGGTACCCTTTTGACGTTGGTTCAATTATAAAGAAATTTTCCCAAATTGTTGTTTCAATTGTTTAATTGCCACTGAGTAAGACTCTATTTGTTTATTGATGCTTGAAATATCCGTCTTCATTCCTTTCAAAGTCTTATCATGGTTATTGACTCTCTTTAACAACTTGTCGAACATCTCTTCAATCCTAGAGTTACTTGACCTAGCGTCACGATTGTGAGGTGGCACATAAGGACCATTCTTGTAGCCATCTCTTCTTCTCAATTCAGCATCTGGCATTCTCTCTCTTTCATAGTATCCACCCTGGTTGTCTCTATATGTCCCATCACAGTTGAAGTTCTTACCTTGATTCACGGACCCTTGCGTCTAATAGTCTGAATTGGACCCTTGAGGGGTTATTCCAGAAACTCGCCGCTCGGTTGCTTACAAAACAAGCATCCTCATCAAAGAATGGATACACAGGAGTCTTTGGAGGTTGATGGGTTACCGCTTTGACACTTGCTTGATTTTGCTTCAAAACCAAGTCTATGCTTGTGCGAAGTTGAACAAGTTGCTCCATGATCTCCTTATTGACCTTTGCTTGCTTATTGTTGGTGTTGACCGCATAAGAAGTCTTCATCGCACTCCGCTCTCGTTGAACCCATGCTCTATTGGTTTTAACTACTTGCTCCATCCTTGCGACTATCAATGCAAAAGGTTGGTCAAGGAACATGCCTCTCATGATTATGTCAGCATAAGCTTGACTATTCTCATCAAGTACCCGATAGAAAATCTCAACCAAGGTATCATCAACAATCTTGTGACCAGGGACCATCCGCAAGCATTTGGTAAATCTCTTCCATGTTTTGCTAATAGAGTCACCCGACATTTGCACAAAGTTGTTTGTTTGGTCCTTAAGCTTCAACTTCTTAGATTTGGGGAAATATCTTTCAAGGAATACTCTTTAAAGCTCAGCCTAACTTGTTATGGTACCCGGAGGAAGCTCGGACAACCATGTAGCTGCATTGCCAATCAATGACAGTGGAAAAACTCTTAAACCAATGACATTAAGAGAAAGATGTTGTCCCCATGACACTCTTGCAAACAAACACCACATTTTGGAGAAGATGGTAGGGATCCTCTGAAGGTAGCCCTGTGAATAATCCGCGATTTTGGAGCATTTGAAGCAACCCACTCGATACCGTGAACTTAGTGTCTGCCAGTAAAGGAGGTAGTACTATAGCACCTGTAATGTCCATGGCTATAGGGTTCAATCGATATTGATTCTATCCATAAGTGTGTTCATTGAAGTCCCTAAGTTGTGGCCTGTTATCCCTTGGCGGTGGATTCTCCACTCTTCCCATATCCTTATTCATATTCATATCCTCCTCATCCTCGATATCTCCATTCACTTGAGTCATTCTTCTAAGGAGTTGGTGGATCTCTAAATTGATTAGAGCTAAGAGATTGCCTTGGATCCTTGAGTTGGGCATACAACCTAGTACACCTTGCAATTAAAATCAAACAACAAAAATAAAAACAAAAGTAAAATACACGAGACTCTAGAAATTAACACTAGAACTAACTAATAGTGAAATCAAGTCAAAACCTAGCCCTATGCTCTAGTAACGACGCCATGATTTCTGATGATATTCACGCTCTAATAAGAAAGCAGACACTATCAACAAATAACCTAACAGAAGGTCAGGGTCGAATCCACAGGGAATACATGGTTTGACTACGAGAATTTACTATCAATCATTTCGAGTATCGATAACTAAAACTCTAATCATGGGGGGGGGGGCATTGTGATTCAAGAGAAAAATAAAATAACACTATACTACGATGTGGAAAAAAACTCAATTTTAGTGATAACTTGGGAATTGTATTCCCCATGGTTCTTTGACTCAACTACCTAGGTAACATAACTACAATTGAAGATTCGCATGCAGGACAGTAACTTAGGTTCTTCCAGCCCTCTTGTGAAGGTGAAGGTCGAATTTCACCATGGCGCTTGGTTGGCTACCATGGCGTACCAATTAACCGTTACCTATTGTCCCAGTCAACCTCCCCTTGGTTAGATTTGGTTGATTAGATGAGAACACATCAATCGAATTTTGTCATCTACTTTCCTTTTCCTATTCTTTACAACCTTGGTTGGGATCGTGATAGTAGGTGGGCTTTGGTGTTGGCCACTACCAAACAACAATTATAATGAAGGGGAGTAAACAATACATGTGAAACCCCAATCATAGAAATGCAATAAATCTAGGTTATCTCAAGTCAAATACTCATGGTTCCGACAACCCCAAGTTATGGGTGCTTAACTACTCATGGCTAAGGAAAAATCAACAAAAATGCATATGAAAGACATGATTGAGAATTTTACCCAAGGCAATGAAGATTGAAGACACTACAAGTTGTAAACCATAAGCTTGATAGATTGATAATAAGCACAAAGCAATGTTTACAATCTCCAAAATAGGATTTTCTAAGAGAAAAAGATAATCTAAGCTAAAGACCTCAAAGTCTCTTTGAGAGTATATTCAAAGATGATATATTCTTCTCTGTTTCGAATTTCTCTTTTAAAGACCCTAACTTAAACTATATATAGTGTTTACAAAATAACCCTAAAAATTACACAAAAAATACAGCTAACAGCTGATACGCCTCACAAGTATGACTCGTAGGATGGCCTACGAGTTGTAATCAGAGTCTTGTATCAGGTACTTGGCATCTTAGACTCAACTGATACGACCCACTGGTATGAGTCGTAGCTCGGGATATGACTCGTAGCTCCTCTCGTAGTCTAGGCCTTCAGTTTTTGGTCCAACATTTTAGCTCTCTGATTCTTGTTAGAGTCCACCTATGCGAGTCGTAGTGCAACTTACGACTCATAGGATAGCCTCGTAGGGGTGACCTCCACTTAGCAGATTTCTGAGGTTTGGTCTCTGTTTCTTGCTAAGACTATACCTTACGACTCGTAGCTTGGGCTACGACTCGTGGGTAAGCTCGTATGTCCCATGCTTCATCAAAATCTACAATTTTTCTCCAAAATCATGCCAACCTAACTTTTCTGCAAGAACAACACAAAAGCACATAAAAATCATAAAAAGTCACATTAAGAACTCATAAAATTCCTTGTTTAGGCATCAAATGTGCTGTATTTTGACAGCACATTAGGGTACAAGTGACTCCAACCCCATAACTACGTTGCTCGCGTAGGATAATTGTGCAGCACGTTATGACAACTCCTGTCCCAAAAAGATGGATGGAGATGATGAATTATGATTCGTGATGTAGATGTTGATGTCCTTACCTTGGAAAGGAATGGACGAGCGAGTAACAACGTCATTTTCATTGTGCACCATCCAAGAGGGTAGTGGGATGTATATCGGTTAGAGAAATTCCCCAAATTGCATATTTGATTGGATTGGGATACATACTAGAATATCTTTTGAGGAGTATTATCTTATTATAAAAATTTGAACAATTAGGTATGAGTTGCAGACTATTGAGTTTATTTTTCAAAGCATGATTTCATTCTTAAACTTGCATGTTTTACTAAGTTGAGATGAGTTGAGCCTCTTGAGCTGAGTTGATTGTTGAGCTGAGTTTCTTGATTTGAGTATTTAGATTATATCTACTCCTTTCCAGCCATTTTACATACCAGTATATTCCATGTACTGACGTCCATTTGGTCCTGCATCTTTTCATGATGTAGAGGCATGTGTTACAAGATTTTGGCAGACGCACTGTTGAAGTTCAGGCTCGTGACTCAAGAGATGGTGAGCTCTTCTTACCCTCAGAGGAGCTTTTTTTTTCCTTCATTGAGTATTTTATTTTCCTTGAGTCGAGTTGGGTAGCCATGACCTGTCATGGTACCATCTAGATGTTAGAGGTAGAGGCTTCATAGACATTGAGAAGAGGATGATGAGTATTATTTCTTTTCTAATTTTTGTTTATTGGAAAGCTACTTTCATATATATAGACTTGGTTCAAGACATTGCCACTTAAGTTAACCACATTGCAAACTTTTCTCTTATATATATATATATATATATATATATGTACTATATTAAAAGCGTAAAGACTCTTAGAAGTATTGTTATTGGGCCAAATAAATCTAAGTTCAAAATCAACGATCATAAACTGAAATTAATATTTACTAATAGAACTATTGGACAAAAAATAAATGATCTATGCTTTGATATGACTATTTTCAAATTTCGACCACTTGAACACATGATAAATCAAGTTAATATCGATGAGAGTAAACTATTTAGTAATTATTACTTTCATATTTCATTTAATTTGAATGTTTTACCAACTTTATCTCATACTGCTTTTTCATTATTATGATAGATGTTATAGGAGAAATTGTTGCTTATGGACCTGTACGAAAATACAAACAAGGTGATAAATCCAATGCTTTTATTAATGTGGAAATGCAAAATCATGAGTAAGATTTCGATCGTTATTATAGTTGATATATTATTAGTTGTCTCATTTTTTAAATGATTACACTGTATAATTTTCATGTAGGAGTAATAGTATTGAAGCTACTTTTTGAGGAGAATTCGTAGAACAAATTCGTCCACATCATAACGTCCACACTTAGACTACAACATCGTAGATGAAAAAACTAATATATTTTTTTAAAAGATAGTTAAGAACCGATTTTAGTAATTAAGGTGCTATAAGTTCACAAATTATTTTAAATAAAATTTTACTATTATTCAAATATTACATTTATATGATAGAATATTTTTTGCTATCACATTTTTTTAAAAATTAATTCAACTAATAATGTTATTTTCAAAATATTCATTTACTTTTAAACTATAAATACGATAATCACTAAAATTGAGCTGCATGTTATTCATTTAGACGATATATAAGCTATAAATAAATATATATAATCCGCGCATCACGCGAGTATTATACTAGTATATATACTGTACTATTAAAAGTGTGAAGACCCTTAGAAATATTATTTGAACTTTTTACCTTTCATTAAAATGCTCAACTTTAGACAAAATCATCTTTTCTTATTTTTCTTAATTTATTATTTTATCTTTTATTTATTTAGTTTCAAGATTCACTTTTGAATTAGAATTTGTTTATATTCAGAATTCACTCTTGACTTAGGATTATTCTATATAAATAATTGTCTAGGCTATGAAGAATTCTTTTTATTTTTCTAATATTTAAGATTTTGAAATTAATTAAAATTTTAATTATCAAATATTTTATCAATAAAAGTATGTAATATAGCAAATTTAAATAAGAAAAAAATGCAATTAAAACTATGTGGAACAATAACCAACTTATTTTATATTTAGGAGTCTTTTTAAAAAATAAATTTTAATCAATTAATTATTTAACTCCGAACTATTCAACTCCAAATTATTACTTTTTATATTAATAAATTATTAACACATTTCTATATTATAAATAATTAAATCGATTTTTTCATCTTTGCCCATTCATAATATATTAAACTCTTATATCAAATTAATAACATTTATATATAATTTTTAAATTAACAGATATATACGTGCAAAACATATAAACTAAACTCTCTCTTTATATATAAAAAAGGTTAAGAAGTGCATGACATTTCAAAATTGTCCACGCTCAAGAGGTAAAATCTGAGGAGCCAAGCGCTCTCTCTATATATACTCGTCCACTCAGAAACCCTAATTCTTTTTTAGTCGTATTTCTGATCTCCAGCCGTAGCACACTTGGTAAACCTCTTTCTTTTCACTTTGGTCTGTTGCTATAAGAATCTTATTGCGAATCATGAATCAATTCATACCTTTTCCGTTTCTTTTCTGATAATCATTGCTTAATTTTTTTTTTGGGTGAAGGGTGAACAAGTTTCAACTTTTGTGTGGCCATGGCTCTGGTAAGTTGCTTGGATCTTGTTTTTGGTTATATTGTGATTCCTTTTGATATTAAACATAGATCTGGGATTTCTTATTATTATTATTATGAAGGATTTCATCTTTATTGTTGGTTCCTGAATCTATTTGTATATTCGTCTTTTCTGGTTCTGGGTTTTTAGATTTTTCTTGATGTATGCTTTATTTTGACAAGTTCATCTGGGTATGTGCGGTAATTTTTATCTGTATGTCTTCTATTGTCTGTAAGATCTAAGTGGAGGTTAATTATTTTCTACTGAATTTTCCATATGTGTATACTATTGGCTATTTGAATTTGTCTTCTATGAAAGTATGAAAATCACCCAATTAGTAGAGCCAACTGGTGGAGAAAGCCTCATCTGTTTTCTATTTAGAGGGGTGGCTTTGCAGTCTTAGTGTTGGTTGTTTGGAAGCAGGAAGGGAAATTGAGTTTGATGGGAGAAAACATCCGAAGGTGCAAACTTATTTATGTTATTATAAGAATTGAGGTTTTGCTACTTGTTTAATAACAGAGAAAACTCTGTTCCAGTAGATATAAAAAAGAGACTTTGTGCTTCAGAGTGTGGTCATTATAAAATGCTTTAAAAGATGCCCCTTTTACATTGTGGATTTAATGTCAACTGAAATACTAAAACTTAATTGTGTTCATGATGTTTGTTGCAGATTTTGCATTCAACAAGCAACAACAAAAATGCCTCAAAGGCACTCATTGCTGCTGAGTATACGGGGGTTAAGGTTGAACTTGTAAAGGACTTCCAGATGGGCGTATCAAACAAGACACCTGAGTTTCTTAAGATGAATCCAATTGGAAAGGTATGTTATACTTATGAATATTATAGATTGATTCTTTCATGTACTTGACAAGATTTTGCTAATCTAGTGTGTATTTTTATATTATAGGTTCCTGTGCTTGAAACACCGGATGGTGCTGTTTTTGAGAGCAATGCGATTGCACGCTATGGTTGGTCAATGTCTCGTTTTCTTTATTTGACTTCTGATCCTATAACAAGAGATAGTTCTGACATTGATCTTTACTAATTCACATAGTTACCAAAACGAAGCCCAACAATCCTCTTTTTGGCTCTTCATTGATTGAATACGTAAGTATTTCAAGCTGGTTTGGTTTCTTAGCTTCATTCATTTAGCAGTGACATTTTCATTTGTGAAATTCTTATTCCTCTATTTATGTATGCGTTCTCTTTGATAGGCTCAAATTGAACAATGGAATGATTTTTCTGCCACTGAAGTTGATGCAAACATTGCACGATGGCTGTACCCACGCCTTGGCTATGGTGTATACATCCCTCCTGTATGTATCCTGCTATGCATTATTAATATTTTTTGCTGAGCCACTAGAAACATGTTTAACTCAACTGAATTTCTTCTTGTTTTGCAAAAAGGCCGAGGAAGCTGCGGTAGCTGCATTAAAGAGAGCGCTTGGTGCTTTGAACACCCATCTTGCATCTAACACATACCTGGTTGGACATTCAATCACATTGGCTGACATCATTATGGTCTGTAACTTGTGCATTGGTTTTGCGATGATAATTACCAAGAGCTTCACCAAGGAGTTCCCACATGTAGAGAGATATTTCTGGACTCTGGTTAATCAGCCAAATTTCTGCAAGATATTGGGTGAGGTGAAACAAGCTGAATCTGTCCCAGCTGTGCAATCCAAGAAGCCTGCACAACCTGAAAAACCCAAGGCTAAGGAGCAGCCAAAGGAGGAGGTGAAGAAGGAAGAACCAAGTCCCGCAGAGGAGGAAGCAGCACCAAAGCCTAAGCCAAAGAATCCTCTTGATCTCTTGCCTCCAAGTAAGATGATTCTTGATGATTGGAAGAGGCTTTACTCCAACACCAAGAACAACTTCCGTGAGGTTGCCATTAAAGGTATTAGTTCCTTCTGTTGTGCTATCTTTCTTATTATAAGTTGAGAGTTTTCTTAGTATACTTTGACCATCAGGAGTCATTAAAAGATCTTTATTTTTAGTGCATGTTTAATTTCATTTTTTCAATCTTCTGTAACCTGCAATCTGTTTGATGGATGGAACCAGTTATATAGGTGGGAATTTCTACTTTAGCAACACTTGAGCTGGTTCCTTGTCAGAATCTTACCCTGTAGCATTCTTCTTCTGCAGGTTTCTGGGACATGTATGACCCTGAAGGATATTCTCTATGGTTTTGTGATTACAAGTACAATGATGAGAACACAGTTTCCTTTGTAACCATGAATAAGGTTGGTGGTTTTCTGCAGAGAATGGATCTGGCACGCAAGTATGCTTTTGGTAAGATGTTGATTGTTGGTTCTGAGGCCCCATTCAAGGTACAGGGCTTGTGGCTTTTCCGTGGAAAGGAAATTCCCAAGTTTGTTATGGATGAAGTCTATGACATGGAACTCTATGAATGGAAGGAAGTAGACATCAATGATGAGGCCCAGAAGGAGAGGGTTAGCCAAATGATTGAAGATCACGAGCCTTTTGAGGGACAGCCTCTGTTGGACGCGAAGTGCTTCAAGTAGACAACATTGTGTTGGATTCAGCAATGTTGGTTTTTGCCCTGAGGCTGTAGTTTAATCTTGTTTTGTCCTCCCAAATTTACTTAGATTCTTGTTTTAAGCACTATCTTGTCTTTAGAGAAACTATGCCTTTGCAGCGTGTTTTTTAAGTTATTGATTTCACATAGTTCATGGGACATCTGTGGTTGAATTATGTTGTCCTTTTAAAGTAAAGCAGTTTCGACAGTCAGGTGAATCACCCCTTTTAGCATTCCCAAGTTCTATGTACGCTGATCATTTTTTTACTTTATTTTTGTTGACGTCTATCTTCTTTGCAATATTGAAGATTTACCATGCGTATGCTGAAGTTATAGGATGTTGGGCAAACATTAAAGGCTTTGGTCTAATAAAAAGTTTGCTAGTAAACAACATGATGTGTGAATAGGGTAGGCTTTAGTGTGAGTCCAAAGTTTTGATTTGCCCAAATTTTTGACTTGGTTTCTTTCAGATTTGCTTCATGCAGAAGGGTACTTAAATGAACAGTCTGCTGTCTTTGAGATTTTTTTGGATATACTCACAGGAAAGGTTGAGCTGAGCCTGTTATAGTCCATATTTTTTTCTAACGTTGGGCATACATTCGCTCGTGGATTATTAAGTTAATGCCTGATATATTGTTAAGTTTCATGTACGATATGAATATTTTTATGATATATTCTTAAGTCTCATGTACCATATGAATATATATTTTTGTTTCAGTTAAAATTTGCTCTCAATTTTGTTTATTTATCCACCCGATACTATGTCTTCTTATCCACTCATCTAACCTATTAAAAAATCGAACTCCAAATTTTGTTCGTTCAAAATGTTTAGAATGTTACTGCGAGTTACGAGAAAAGTTAATTGGATCTATATCTATCTATATTTATACTATATTAAAAGTGTGAACGTCTTTTTCCATCATTAAAAGACTTCGCTTTAGA
>JAABOM020108591.1:0-24728 GCA_011800125.2 Solanum clarkiae
TTTCACTTACTTAGTTTTGGGCCCAATTTGCTAAGTGTGTTGTGATGTCTTTGGGCCCTTTTTATTATACTTCTTGGACTAAAAATGTAGCCCATTTATGATGCTAAAACATGGCCCAAAATTACACCCTTAACACAGACTTTATTCATAATAGAACATGGACAAATTTGACGTCGAGCCTCATCTTCGTTTACCTAGCAAATTTAAGCTAAGCAAGTTGGTGATTCACCTACTAGCTTATTAAGTCCTACAAGCACCTCAATTATTTCACTTCATTTAAGGCCGTTCTCTCCTCAATTTGAGACAAAACATATATACACTCGACCCTCTTAAGCGTTAGACGCACATATAACCCATTAACACAAGATTCAAGCATTTTTGAAAATTAGCGCTAATTTGACCAAACCATGTCATGTTTCATTTGGATTGTTATAATATTTTAAGGTTTGGGCTGTTACATCCTCCGCCACCTAGGAACATTCATCCTCGAATGTTAGCACAATTGGATAGCCTAACCAAGTTTAAATTTGTACTTACACAAACTTTTGACAACACATTAAGTATTCAATCACACGCACCTATTAGTGTCCTAATTCTGCATCTTGGACTTCCTCTTTAGCTTCAATAAGTAAGGGTACTTTCATTTCATCGTGTCCTCCGCCTCCCTTGTTATTTCTTCTGCTTGCTGGTTCCTCAAAAGTACCTTAACTGAAGCTATTTCTTTATTCCTTAGCTTCTTCACTTAACGAGCTAGGATAGCAACAGGTACCTCTTTATAGCTGAGATCTTCTGTAACTTGCATATCCTCAATAGGAGTGATACGGGATGGGTCACCTATGCATTTTCGAAACATTGAGACATGAAAAACTGGATGAACCATTGAAAGCTCTTGGGGTAGCTCTAGTTTATACGCAACCTATCCCTACCTTTTAATAATTTGATATGTCCCTGTGTAACGTGGGCTCAGCTTTCCTTTATTACCAATTCTCATAACCCCTTTCATTGGAGATACCTTTAAAAATGCCCAATCACCTAATGAGAATTACAGTCCTCTTCTCCTGGCATCCGCATATGATTTGTGATGACTTTGGGCTGTTTCTAGCCGCTGCTGTATTACAAATATAGATATACATATACATGATTTCAAAAGAAATGCATATCATTTCAAATTATTTCAATGCATACTTGGACTTTAAAGCTAAACATCATTCATAATAATTCATACTTGGGATCAAATACCAAAAATTCAATGTAGGCATCCATATGGTTAGTAATAGGGGTTGTACCAAGCCATACCGTCTGTGTACCACTCCATACCACTTCACTTAGAAAATTCTTCATGATGAAGTTCTGATAAGGTGATTAATACTTAGAAAATTTCCACTCCGGCACCTATACGAGGGATCTCACAGACTGTGAAGGGTCATACGATCCATGAGTTGGTCCGTGTGACAAGCCATGGCTTCAAAACTGTGGAATTTCAAGGCTAAGGCTACCACACAGTCCACCACATGGTATGTGAAGCTTCACACGGTCCATGTGGGGTCCATGTGTGGTATTCCTTATTCTAAAACTCCATATTAAAGTTCACACACCCCACACAAAGCCAAGGGACATTTCAAGGAGGCTCTACACGGTCTGTATAGCCTCACATCGACCGTGAAGGCTTCCATGGATCATCACCTTGATCCAAAACTTTCTAGAACCAAATTTCCAAGCTCCATTGAGGTTGTACAAATTTCGGGCCCTTAGATTGTTTGGGTTATGTACTATGTTGCTAGTTCAATTAAGTTGACATCTAACCAAACTGTTGCGCTAGCTTCTTGATAGCAACAGAATGAGACTCGATTATCTAATTATTATTGTAGATGTCAGCTTTCATCACCTTCAAGCTCTCATCCAAAGTGTCAGCCTTTTTTAAATAGTCAGTTGAACATCTCCTCTATTTGAGAGATACCAGTACTAGAGTCTCGGATTTTGTGGAGGCACATATGGACCATTTCTATAACCATTTTGCATCCCTAATAAACATCTCTGTACTAGCCCCTATGCTTGTCGTAGTAGCTTCTTTGATTGTTATCTCTGAAAGAGCCATCCCTATTATCAACCTTGGTTTCCTTGACCTTGGCACCAATAATCCCTATTGCACCCTTGGGCATTGGTCCAGAAACCTGCCATTTGATTAGGGACGAAGCAAGTGTCATCCTCGTAGTAATGTTCTTCAAACATGGGTGCATCTGAAGGCTGATGAGCTACTATATTCACACATTCCTGGTACTACTTTATCAACAACCCCACACTAGTACTAATCCGAGCAAGATCTTGCATCATCTCCTCATTTGTCTTTGCCTGTGCTGAGTTTCTACTGGCTGAAAATGAGATCTCGGTTGTTAACTTGTCTCTCGTCCCCCATGCATGGTTCATCTAGACCACTCTTCCAACCTTTTAGCTATCATCGAAAATGGACAATCAAGAAATGAGCCTCCCATGATAGTGTTAGCAATAGCTTGGCTATTTTTATCCGGTGCTTGATAGAAGATTTTCACCAAGGCATCATCAACGATCTTGTGGTCAAGGACACTCCTTAAGCACTTTGTGAACCTCTCCCATGTAGTGCTAATCAAATCACCAGGAAATTGCTCAAAATAGTTGATTTGGTCTTTTACCTTTAGCTACTTTGACCTCAGAAAGAACCTTTGTAAAAAGGTGTCACAACCCGGGCCTAGGGCCTAGACGTGACACGACTAATGGAAACTCGAGAGTCCCCAAAATAACCTCAAGATATCATAACTCACATCATCAGTTTGAAAGCGCATTTCAACAATCAACACATAATTCTAGGGGATGGGAAAGTAGGACTCATGATATGGGGGCAATTCGAGACTTAGGATCTTTTAATCAAACATATGATCAAGCCACATAACAATAGCCAAAGATAACCCAATGCATAACGTAGACTTAGCCATAACCATAACATATATCATAAAGAGGTTTACAAGATGTCTAATAATGCCTCTACATAGATGGGTAGGGGGATAAGACATAACCCGAGCTCACCCTCAAATACATAAAGAGAATTAAGTAACACTGGTAGATAGATGGTGGTTTGTCCTTGAAAGATAGGACTCACCACTACAAGTAAGACTGGAATCTGAGTTAAGTGTCGAACAGTGGATGATCAAAGTCCTCAGTCCCTACATGGTGAAATCATGTAAGAAAAAGTATGTGTTAGTATATTTGAGTGTACTAAGTATGTGTGATGCAACGCATGAACTTTCCAAAACTTGCATTTGTCACGCCTCCACACCTATATAGACAGACAGGCACTCGGTCCCCTCAAGGCCCGAGAGAACCAACATACAACATGTGCTTACTATGCATATGATTATAACAACTACACATTGGTGAAAGTTCATGCAAATTGTAGAGATAAGAGATCAAGTAGGTAACACCAAAAATTAAATACCAGACTTGGGAATTCAGGCCACAACTATTTAGAGAAAAGATACAACTGAACTATATACAATAAGTCTACAAAGCCTCTATAAGATACAAGACCTTAACATAGGTCGGGATAGGTCCTTCATTACTTAAACTATTATAAAATACCAAAACACATGTACTAAAGACTCAGTAAAGCCCTAGATCAACTTGGAGCTCACCCAAAGCAGCTGAGTGTCAGGTGCGTCTACACTTGAGGTATACCAGCTAGAGTACTTGCACTTACAGCATGAATTGTAGCATCCCCCAAGAGGGATTCACTACAAAATAATATACTGAATAAGTAAGACAATAGCATATGTAAAATAAGAATTCAAGTGAAATCAAGTAGAAAGATGTAATTGCACAAATTATAGTACACACCACCTTTGTTGTACTTGTGAGACCATGTATATTAGATAATTTTCTTTAGTTTTTACCCATGCTAGGCATTTTAACCCCTGGGATGTTGTTCTTGTAGTTATACAGATTGGGATCAAACCATGATAGGCTTTCGCCCCTGGGTTGCCACCCTCGTAACCCAAGTGAGATCCACCCATGCTATGCTCTTGCCCCTGGGCTGCCACCCACATTATAGATACTGTTCAAGTTATTCTTTAATACTTTGAGATTTTTACTTTGATAGTGATACTAACCTTTAAGATGTGAAGCTATGTACCTGTAACACATGATAGGATAATAGTCTCTTGAGGCAGTACAACAATATAGGAAACAAGTATGATATTCAGTTACTACTTAGGAGTTCAAATGATACAATTAGCTTCAAAAACAAAAGTAGACTCATCATGCTAGTACTTGGAAGAAAAAGCTATAGATTCACTAATAAATAACACTGTTACTATAGGAATAACATGTGAAAAGCTTACTAGTTGATAGTGACACAAGTGTCAGATTTCATGCTAAAGAATATGAAATTGTATAGCCTTACATACCTTGCTGTATGACCTTGTTATTACCTTGAAGTAACCTCTTTTCTTTCCAAGTGTTTATCTAAAATAGAGTAGGTGATAAAACAAGCACTAATAGCTCTTAAACACCTGTTGGCAGCACAATCTTACCCAAAATAACATTCAGCCAACAAATTCGTAATTACCAACCTAAGCGCATTTTTTCATCCCTTCCTCCTCTAATTGCATTTGTGTAATACATATTTTTGTATACATAGTCTACCTCAGCTTGTTTCAAGTTCCATTATACGCTTACAACTGTTCAGAAGGTACAACACATAACAACTCCACACAACACATAATTAAGCAGTGTAACATTGCACTTTTTTTTTATATTTCAGCACCAACAATTCAAACCATTTCCCAACATTAACCAAACTAGTTTCGACACATTTAAATATCCAAATAGTCCCAAAACAGTCCAATGTTCATTGAATATGTGAGACCATAGTTCCTAATCATCCTCCCAGGAGTTCTTACCAAACTTACACTTAAAATATCATACTTAACCTCATGTCAAAGGAAAATAAACATGTGGTAGTAACATACTTCAATTTATATAACTTGTCCTTTTTAGCTCAATTTCTTCAAGAAATTCAATTTCTCTTCACACTTTAAACCAAATAAGAAGCCAAAAATTCTTTAACAATCAAGTGGATGAGTAGGAACTTGGGAGAATATTCTGTAATATACATCTATTTAAGCATAAGTAACATGTTTTCCTTATCTTTCATAGTAGAATTGAGCTAAATTATAAGTATTTGAACTCACCTAAGCTTGCAACAAGGAGGGTCTCCTCAAGAACCCTCAAGGAATTTAAGGCTGCTATTTTCTTAACCCTTGAGAGAGAAGAGAAATCTGTGGTTTAATCTACTTTTTGAGTGTGTTAAAATGAATAAAATATCCAGCTAAACCTTTTATAAGACCTTTTTGGCCTTTAAAATATAATCCCTTAGAACCTCCTTATTTTTCTTCATCTTCAACCACTAAATGGCCAAGTAGGTGATGCAGCTACTTATGGATGTCAAGCTGCTCAAAAAGGTCAAAGTAGGTGACACACCTACTTGCTTTATCCTTTGTTTGGCTAATTGCTTGGCCCTTGGTTGATTTGGAAGGTGGGCTTCCTCTTTTTCATTTTCCTTTTTCTTAGTTTGGGCCTCAAGTAAGTCTATTAACATAGGCTTAAATCTGATCAATTAGCCTTGGACACCTTAACTGATTCATACAACTCAAGTAGGTGATACAACTAGTAGCTTAATTAGGTTGAGCAATGTCACGACCCAGACTAAGGGCCTAGTCGTGACCGGTGAATGGGGAACTGAAAGAAACCCCAAACAAGCCTCATAGCATATCATTACACATCCTTGGTCGCAGAAGCAATATAAAACAACATAAGAAACACGAACAAGGGGAATTGGGACTATGGGAGAGAGAGAGAGAGTTTAATACTTAAATAACATAGATGAGTCAAAGCTCATACATAATAAATAACTTGTCCTACAAAACTTCTAAACATAGATGCTTAGCGGGGCCAAGACAAAGTAACCAGGCTCACCCTCATGATCATAAGTATATGATAAAGAAAAAATAGTCTTAATAGATAACATAATAGAATAGTCATTGTCCCCGGAATGGCGGACTTACCAAAGGCTAACTTGAACAATCCGTATAGCCACGAGAAGAACAAATAGGCGCTCTGGTTCCTACATGGTAACATCATATGGCATAGAGTATACGTTAGTAGGTTTGAATGTACTAAGTATGCGGGATGCAATGAAACATGAGATAAGCATAATAATCACAATGCATAATAATAAGCAATGAATAGCGTAATAACAATATAACACGTATGAATGATGTGTGAAGTAAAACTTGCTTATAATTCATTCAATGCATATAGATCATAATGCATAAGTGTGGGAATAGACCTCAACCAACATAACATAATACCAAGAGAGCTACAACTCGGAATCCCGATATCAACCCTACACCAGAATAAAGGGAAAAGTTACTTTCCAAGGTAAACCTCCTAATGCCTAAGTGGATCCACTAAGCCTTTTATGAACTGGGTACTTGCCTCTAGTTCTTTGACCGAGGTACTCGCCGCCAGCCCGGACTCAGGTACTTTCCTCAAGACTTAAAATTTAGGGTACTCGCCTCATAGAGATTTGGGGACTCGCCTCAAATCCCTTTACCTATGGTGGCACATAGTTTTAGGAAGTGGGGACTCGCCTCTAGTCCACTCAGTGCTAAGTCTAATCCCATGGAATATATATAAGATAATCATACTTTAATAAATTGCAGTAAACATAGAGATATGAAACGAGTAGCTCTCAACATCATTGACCACATCTGGTAAGCTTAACTCAATCATAAGAATAGATCATCATCAATATTATCCTTTCATTATCGTCAAACATCAAATACTCAAAAGAGAATAATCTTAGAAAAAGGGGCTTAATTCGGCCCTATAACATCCTGAACCTTTTCATGACCTAAAAACATCTTTAGAAAGCTCGTAATCATTATAGGATCACTTGAATCATAACCCAACCAATAGGTCATCAAAACTTAAAGAATCCTTTAAAAGGCATTTTATCAAACACTTGGAGGGTGTGTGGTGCTAGTGTTAAACCATGCAATTCAAGAGTGAAATCATGCAAGAAAATCGATTATAAAACCATCAATTAACACCTTGCAACACCCACAAGTTATATAAATCAAAACCCCTCCTCAAATCTTACACTAGTTCCAAGATTTATATATCAAAACATGCTAAAACAAATATACTTTCATAAACCCCAAATCACTGTGCAGTGAAATTTATAATAACCAAGACCCATAAGTAAATCAACATTTAAATCATGCAAGTTAAGTGAAAAATAGGATTACGCACCATGGTGGAAGGACCCAATAGTTTAACACCACATACCTTGACCTTGAAGAATTTCTTGAAGAAGACTTTAATGGAGACTTGAAGCTTAAAGGAATCCTTAGATCCGTATGAGGGTTTTGGTACTTGAATCTTAAGAGAAATATAAGTCTAAGTGTTTGAGTGAGTATTGGGGAATGTTTAGGATGATATGACGGTGAAATAAGGCTAAGTATAGGTATTTTCATGATTGGACACACGCGAAAGACTTAAAAGTCTTGGACGAATTTAAAAAATTAGCACAGAAATTGGCACAGGCGCGTAGTGGAGGCAATGCGATTTTGCCTCTGGAATTTGCATTCTTGAAATTTTGACTTTTGATACGGTTAATCTAAAATTGGGGTTAGACTCTTCTCCCCCTAATTTTGACCCCCTGAACAAGAATATGAACTGGGTACTGGAAATAACAAATGGATTTTTAGATATATGGAATTTAAAATCTAGGCATTCTGAGGCACATTTTCGGGCACTTTTTGGGGTCGTTTTAATATCTCCCCCTTGGGAACATTCATCACCGAATATAAAAGAGACGTACAAGACAAGAGCGATAAACAAATCAGCCCAAACATGAATGCAACATTACATTTGAAACACCATTTTTAAAACCCCAATATAAATGTAAAATCATCTTAATTTTGTCAACTTAAGCATGAATGCATATGAATGACATAGGGGCTGAAACATAAGACTTGGAATCGTAGAAAGGACTTGACGTATCACCATAAGCTTGAATAGAATAAAAGAAATACAGATATTTCTTCATCATGCCCACACCAGCTTCCCAAGAGACATATGCAAATAGACGACTCTTCCAAAAGGCCTTGACGAACACTACATCATTATCAATCAATCTCTCCACTCATCTATCCAACACCTCCATCGAGACCTTCTCCTAAGCCAACTTATTCTCCTCATTACACACAATCCCGAAGAGTGCTATAGCACTAGATTCACCAACACATCCCATCAACCTAGAAACATGTTAAACAGGACAAACCATACTCCTATCCATAGGGAATCCCCCAAACTTATGCATCCTTACCAACTTCCCTCTACATCTCATAAGGACTGACAACCATAACTCGATTGTCAACCATAAATACACCTAACCCACTTGGTACCACAAACTACCATCTCTCCCTTGGGAGACAACCTCCACTCTATCATCTTCACATCCAAAACTTCCAACTCTAATAAGGTGGAACCAAGGACTTGCCTAATCTAGACCTCTTAATCAAAGAAGATTTGGAGCTTTCAAGAATACTACACCAACATGCTCAACTCCCCCCAACCTAATTTCCTATCTAACAAACTGATAAACCCCACTAGTATCCTCTTTTCCACCATCAACAACACATGTTGGACTATTTAGAGCATCGACCGCAACATTAGCCCTACCAGGAAAGATAATGTACAATCATATCATAATCCTTAAAGAATTCTAACCACCTTCTGACTATCCACAACACACGCTCCTTATACTTAGCAAACAACCTTTTATCCTCTAAGACTCGCAACACTACCCCCAAATAATTCACAAGCTTTAAGCAAATCAATACCTTATCACTAGAGACCACCACGACATATCATGGTAGGGTTTTAAGACTCTAATCAAGAAAGCCACAACACCATGGTGCATAAGTCAACCAAATAATCTCACTAATAGTAATGTTTCTCAATCCTAATTCGAAAAGAGACCTAGGGATATCACTTACCGTCATCCTCACTTGTGGACAAAACCCGACCCAAAGATCAATTCTATAGAAGTGACTAACCCTTCGTAGTTGACTAAATATATCGTCTATCCTTACCCATCATATCACAACCTTACGTGTTCTACCCTCTTTGGAAGCATGCTATGCAAGTAGCCCAAACTACTCCAAGACCTCTAATACATCTAGCTAAGTTCAACCAAGATCACAACACAAGGACTATACAATAAGAACATAGGGAAACCCTTAGAGATCATTTGGATCTTAAGATAAGAATGGACTACCTCTTTTGCTACCACTTGATAGCCTTCCACTCAAAGAGGGGTTCGTAAGGGGATCGGATTCTAACTCTACGGGTCCCACCATCCATGAAGACACAACATTTATGCTACTATTCAATCCCAAGTATAACATCAAATCCACTATATCAAATACAACAAGTCACGAGGCAAAACCTAATGCAGTATAAACACGGCTCAACACTTATGGACTTTCTAGCAACCATATACTCAACTAAGAGATAGATACCAAAGGTTCACATCAAAACTCGGGAAACACAAGAAGTCCATTAGCAACCAAAAGAATAATAAAATAAATAATGAAACTCGGATCTATCAAAATCAAAACCTTCAACTTACCTTCGAAGCACCATGCCAAGCTTAGTGACTCCTAGAGGGGTATGGTTGAGAACCTGACGACTATCCTTATGGTTCTTGGGGACCCACGGACAATGTCTTGTCTTATGATCCATTCCACCACATCCAAAGCGTGCACCTAATCTGTCTAAGCAATCTCTTGGGTGGAACTTTCCACACTTGTTGCACCTAGGAGGAGCTTGTCCACCAACGGCTTCACTTAAATTCTTGGGGATGCCCACTCTACTCATGACAATCCTCTTATTTGGAGCATGGTTGGACTCATGATCTTGGAAACTACCCTCAAATGGAAACCTCTTGGACCCCTCACTTCTCTTCTTTCTCAACTTTTCCTCCTCCACTTGCTCAGCATAAGTCATCAAGAGGGACAATTCTATGACTAATTAGCAAGGCGGACCGACATTCATGACTCACCAAGTTGGAGACCCCTATCACAAACTTAATCATCCTAGATCTAGGACCGACTATCAAATAAGGATCATACATAGAAAGTTGGTTGAACTTGAGGGAATACTCCCTCACACTCATAGAACCTTGTTTCAAATTCATAAACTCCACCATCTTGGCCTCCTTAAGCTCAAGAGGGAAAAACAAATTAAGAAAAGTTGCCTTAAACTCCTCCAAAACAACCATATATCCATTTCCCTTCTCCCCCTTCCATTGATCATACCATATTTAGGCTATCCCTTTGAGTTGGTATGCTGCCAACTCCACCTTTTTATTCGGCCCAACACCCGTGATATTCAAGATTTTGTAGACCTCATCAATAAATTTTTGTGGGTCCTCATCCATCTTTGACCCATAGAATTTTTTCGGGTTCATCCTAATCAAGTCTATCACCTAAGATGCCAGGGTAGAAGTATGAGGGGATTGGGCCCCTTGGTTGGCTTGATTAGTCACAACTTGTGCAAGCATAATGAGAGCATCTCAGAACCCATCATGAGTTGGTTGTTCCTCGAGAGAGTGGGATCTTCTTCCTCATGCGTTAGGCATAATTTAGCATAACAAAGAACAATCATTAAGGAAAAAACTTACCCCAACTCTATAGCATGACTTAGAACATGAAGGGAAACTTTTTCTAAAATGTCTCATAGCCTCCTACTCATAGTTATGGTGCACAATACAACCATGAATAAGACTCTAATCAATGCGGTGTGTTGGACTCGGAGGATCTATCAACCTAATGCTCTAATACCAACTTTGTCAGAACCCGGACCAAGGTCCTAGTCGTGACTGGCGAATGGGGAACCCAAAGGAACCCCAAACAAGCCTCATAATATATCATTACACATCCTTAATCTCAGAAGCAATATAAAATAACATAAGAAACATGAACAAGGGGAATTGGAACTAAGGGAGAGAGAGAGTTTAATACTTAAATAACATAGATGAGTCAAAGCTCATACATAATACAGAACTTCTCCCAAACACATCTAAACATAGATACTTAGTGGGGCCAAGACAAAGCAACCGGACTCACCCTCATGGTCATAAGCATACGATAAATGAAAAAGAGTCTTAATTTATAACATAAAAGAATAGTCATTGTCCTTGAAATGGAGGACTCACCAAAGGCTAATCCGTCTAGCCACAATAAGAATCATAAGGAGCTCCGGTTCCTATATGGTAACATCATGTAGGCATAGAGTATGTGTTAGTAAATTTGAATGTTCTAAGTATGTGGGATGCAATGCAACAAGAGATAGGTATCATTATCAAAATGCATAATAATAATAAGCAATGAATATCATAATAACAATATAACATGTATGAATGATGCGTGAAGTAAAACATGCTTACAATTCATTCAATGCATATAAATCATAATGCATAAGTGTGGGAAGAGACCTCAACTGAGATAACATAAAACCAAATGAAATACAACTCAGAATCCTAATGTCAACCCTACACCGGAAGAAAGGGGGAAGTTACTTGCCATGGTAAACCTCCTAATGCCTAAGTCAATCCTCTAAGCCTTTTCTGAACTGAGTACTTGCCTCTAGTTCTTGGACTCGGGTACTCACCACTAGTTCTTGGACACGGGTACTCGCTAGAAGCCCGGACACGGATACTCGCCTTGAGCCCTCAAATTTGGTGTACTCACCTCTTAGAGATTTTGGGACTCGCCTCTAATCCCTTTACCGATATTGGCATATATTTCTATGACTTGCGGACTCACTTCTAGTCCACTTGGTGCTAAGTCTAATACCACGAAATATATATAAAATAATCATACTAAAATAACTTGCAATAAACATAGAGATATGATAGGAGTAGCTCTCAACATCATTAACCTCATATCGTGAGCTTAACTTCAATTATAATAATAGATCATCATCAACATTATCCTTTTATTATATTCAAACATCCAAAGCTCACAAGAGATATAATCTTAGAAAAAGGGGCTTAATCCGGCCCTACAACATCATCAATCTTTTCATGACTTAAACGCATTTTTAGAAAGCTCATAATCATCATAGGATCACTTGAATCATAACCCAACTAATAGGTAATCAAAACTTAAAGAATCCTTTAAAAGGCCTTTTATCAAACACTTGGAGGGTGTGTGATGCTAGTGTAAAACCATGAAATTCAAGAGTAACGTCATGCAAGAAAATCCATTGTGAAACCATCAATAAACACCTTACAACACCCTTAAGCAATATAAATCAAAACCTCTCCTCAAATTTTATATTAGATCCAAGATTGACAGCTCAAAACATGCTAAAACATTCATATGCTCATAAACTCCAAATAATTATACTGTGAAATTTATAATAATGAAGACCCATAAGTAAATCAACATTTAAATAAGTAAAAAGGAAGCTTAGGTACCATGGGTGGAGGGACCCAATGGTTCAACACCACATACCTTGACCTTGAAGAATTTCTTGAAGAAGACTTTAATGGAGACTTGAAGCTTGAAGGAATTCCTTATATCCGAATGAGGGTTTTGGGACTTGAATTTTGAGAGAAAAATAAATATAAGTGTTTGAGTAAGTCTTGAGGAATGTTTAGGATGATATGAGGGTGAAATAAGGCCGAGTACAGATATTTTAATAGTTGGAAACACTTAGGCCCAAGACTTAAAAGTCTTGGACTGAGTTAAAAAAATCAGGCATAAAAATAGGCATGGGCGTGTTGGAGGCAACACAATTTTGCCTCTGGTTTTGCATTCTTGAAATTTCAACTTTTAATACATTTGCTCTAAAATCGGGGTTAGACATTTTTCCCTATAATTTTGACCCCCTGAACAAGAATATGAAGCCGAATTTTCAAAATAAGGAATGGAATTTTAGATATATGAAATTTAAAATTTTGGGCATTCCCAGGCACATTTTGGGCACTTTTTGGGGTCGTTTCAAGCAAGCCGCCCACTTGTTCTATTTTTTAAACATCACTCCCTATCAGTGTACTTCAATACTTTACCCTAAATCTTTAAACTTAACAACAATTTTCTATCTTGAGGTTAAATACGTCTATTAGGTTTTACTTGGAACACGTCGAGGCGTCACAACACTTTTTATCGAATTCGAGTCACCACTACTACTCAAATATGGAATTTCATTAGTCGCCTATAAAATAAGGACATTTAAATAGTCAGGTGGATAGAACAGGCCTATGGATGACATGGGGTGTTAAATCCTCCCCCTTAGGAATATTCGTCCTCGAATGATAATATAGTTAGTCAGCCTAGACAAGTTGAAGCCTAAGCTATATATAACAAAATATATATAGACACATACTTAGTTGTCAATGCCTCTACTCTGACATTTTCGTCCTTCTCAGTGGACTGAAAGATATAGGGGTACTTGGATTTCATTGCTTCTTTCGGTTCCCAGCTAACCTCTTCAACTTGCTTGTTCCTCCATAGTACTTTCACATAAGCTACTTTTTTATTTACTAACTTCTTGACTTGTCGATGCAGAATAGAAATGGGTATTTTTTTCATATGTGAGAACTTTTGTAACTTGTACACCTTTAATTGGAGAGATACAAAATGGGTCACCTATGCATTTTCGAAGCATCGAAACGTGAACTACTGGATGAACCATAGAAAGCTCATAAGGTAGCTCTAATTCATATGGAACTTGGCCAACTCATCTAATAATCTTATATGTTTCTATGTAGTATGGATTGCGCTTTCCCTTTTTACCAAATCTCATTACCCCTTTCATTGGAGACACCTTCAAGAACACCCAATCTCCTACAAAAAATTCTAGTCCTCTTCTTCTAGTAGCCGCGTATGCTTTTTTGTTAACTTTGAGTTATTACTAATCATTTTTTTAATATCTTAACCTTCTCCATAGCTTAATGAGTAAGATCTAGCCCAAATAAGGTCGTTTCACCTGCTTCAAACAAAGTAATTTATGACCTACACTTTCTTCCATACAAGGTTTCATAAGGTGCCATTTTGATACTCGAGTGGTAGTTGTTGTTGTTAGTGAATTTAATAACTGAACTATATATAATAAGTCTATAAAGCCTCTATAAGATATAAGACCTTAACAAAGGTTGGCACATGCCTCGGCTTACTTGAACTATTATAAAATACCAAAACTCATGTACTAAAGACTCAGTAAAGCCTCAGATCAACTTGGAGCTCACAAAAAGCAACTGAGTGTCGGGTGCGTCTACACTGGAGGTCTACTAGCCGGAGTACCTGCACCTGCAACATGAATTGCAATATCCCCTAAGAGGAATGTTAGTACAAAATAATGTACTAAGTATGTAAGGCAATAACATATGTAAAATGAGAATTCAAGTGAAATCAAGTAACAATATATAATTACAAAAATCAATGTAAAGACCACCTTTGTTGTACTTGTGGGACCATGCATATTACATTCTGTTCTTTACTTTTTAGTGCTTTACCATTCCTTTAGACATCTAATACAAATGACCAGCTGATCAGTGGTAAAAGAGGATGACCCATGCTAGTCATTTTAACCCGTAGGATGCTATCCTCATAGTTATACAAATTGGGATCGACCCATCCTACGCTTTCGCCCTTGGGCTGCTACCCTCGTAACCCAAGTGAGATCGACCCATGCTAGGCTCTTGCCCCTGGGTTGCCCACCATGTTATGAATAATGTTCGAGTTATTCTTTAATACTTTGAGACTATTACTTTGATGGTCATGATAAACTTTATGATTTGAAGTTATGTACCATAACATATGATAGGATAATAGTCTCTTAAGGCAGTACAACAATATAGGAAACAAGTGTGATGTTCACTTACTACGTAGGAGTTCAAATGACCCAATTGGCTTCAAGAACAAAAGTACACTCGTCATGCTAGTGCTTGGATGAAAATGCTACAAGTTCACTAATAAGCAATGCTACCACTACTGGAATAACATTTGAGAAGCTTACTAGTTAATAGTGACACAAGTGTCAGATTTCATGCCAAAGAATATGAAATTGGATAGCCTAACATACCTTGCTGTATGACCATATTATTACCTCAAAGTAACCTCTTTTCTTTCCAAGTGTTTATCTACAATAGAGTTTGTGATAAAACAAGTATTAGCAACTCGTAAACACGTGTTGGCAGCCCAATCTTACCCAAAATGGCATTCAGGCAGCAAATTCGTAATTACACACCTAAGGGTGTTCTTTCAACCCTTCCTCCTCTAATTGCACTGGTGTAATACATAGTCTACCTCAGCTTGTTTTTAGTTCCATTATACACTTACAATAGTTTACATGTTACATCACATAACAACTCCACACAACACATAATTAAGCAGTGTAACGTTGTACCTTTTTCTATATTTCAGCACCAACAATTCACACCATTTTCCAGCATTAACAAAACTAGTTTCGACAAATTTATGCACCCAAACAGTCCAAAAATAGTCCAATTTACATGGAGTACGTGAGACCATAGTTCCTGATCTTCCTCCTATGAGTTCTTACCAAACATATGCTTAAAATATCATTCTTTACCTTATGTCAATGCTTAAAATATCGTACTTTACCTTATGTCAAAGGAAAATAAATATGTGGCAATAACATACTTCAATTCCTATAGCTTGTCCTTTTTAACTCAATTCTTGAAGAACTTCAATTTCTCTTCACACTTTAAACCAAACTAGAAGCAAAAAGTGTCACGACCCAAGCCTAGGGCCTAGATGTGACACGGCGAATGGGGAACCCCAAGGAACCCCAAACATGCCTCTTTACATATCATTACACATCCTTGGTTGTGGAAGCATTAAATACAACAACAAGAGTAGTAAAAAGGGGATAATAGACTATGGAACATCCTTCATATCATAAATTATAGTAATCTCAAAAGAGTATAACATAATACATCATAAGGTTCCAACAACACCTCTACTACATAGATAGGAGAGGGAGACTGTCAGGACTCAAGCCTAGGGCCTAGATGTGACACGACGAATGGGGAACCCGAAGAGACCCCAAACAAGCTTCTTAACATATCATTACATATCTTTGGTCGCGGAAGTAATTAAAATGGAAAATAAGAGTAGAAATAAGGGAAAAGGGGTATAGGGACACTTTCATAACATAAGCACCAAAACAAAAGAGTCAAGGATCAATACATGACATGTCCAACAACACCTCTACTACATAGATAAGGGCGGAGGGCCAAGGAAAGTAACCGTACTCACCCTTATAGTCAATACATACATAAAAGAAAGATAGTCTTAGTACATAGCATGAGATCATAGATATTGTCCCCGGAATGGAGGACTCACCACCTAGCTTGAGAGAATTCGTACTAGCCACATAGAGGAAGATGCTCAAGTGGGGCTCCGGTTCCTACATAATGACATCGTGTAGGCATAGAATATGCGTTAGTATGTTTGAATGTATTAAGTATGTAGGACAAAATGCAACAAGTGATAAGCACCATAAACAAAATACGTAATACAGGCAATGAATAAGCATATAACAACATGGCATGTATGAATGATGCTTGAAGTAAAAGTATGCTTATATAAAACATAATACATGTGTAAGACGAGACCATTATTAGTGAATATCCAAGCCTTCCACCCCCTTGGAGAGGCGAATGAGGTACAAACCCCTCAATATGGTTGATGAGGTACAAACCTCTCAACATGGTTGACGAGGTACACACCCCTCAACATGGTTATCAAGGTACAAACCCCTCGACATGATTATCAAGATACAAACCCTTTGACATGGCTGCACGTGCCTACCACCTACCGAGCAAGGAAATCGAGGTGCAAACCCCTCAACTTGGTTGCACGGGCCTACTACCTCTTGAGCAAGGCTATCGAGGTACAAACCCCTCAACATGGTTACCCGGGCCTACAACCTCCCTAGTGAGTCTTGGTCAATTCCCAACACTATAGAGATAATATCATATACATACATTCCTTTCATCATCATATAATCATTTAACTCATAAGACATGCATTGAGTCTTCAATTCCTCAAGAAATCATAACCAGATATTTTATCAAACACTTGACGGATGTGTAGTACTAGTGTAAAATCATGCAATTCAAGAGTGGTATCATGCTAGAAAGTTTATTGTAAAACCATCAATAGATACTTGTAACACCATCAAACAATACACATCAAAACTCTTCATCAAATCTCACAATAGATCTTAGATTCATAGCTCAAAACATGCTAAAACAATCACAATTTCATGAAACCCCAACATAGTGTGTAGTGGAATTCATAGTAAGTAAGACCCATGAGTAAACCAACTTTAAATCATGCAATTTAGGTAAAATGGAAGCTTGGACACCATAGGTGAAAGGACCCATTGGTTGAAACCCACATACATAACTTAGCTTTGGAGAATTCTTCAATGAAGATTTTAATGGAGACTTGAAGTTTGAGTGAAATCCTTAAGATCCAAAAGGGATTCGCACACTTGAATTTTAAGGTGAAATATTATCGAAGTGTTTGAGAGAGTATTTGGGAATGTCTTGAATGGTATGAAGGTAAAATATGGCTAAGTATAAGTACTTTCACACATGGGAAGTCTTAGGCCCAAGCACCAAAGGCCTTGAATTGAGATAGAAAATTGGCAGCCAAAATACACAATAGCGTGCCCTTGATGCGTCGCGCCAGGGGCGCGAATGCTTACTAGAAATCACATTTTTGTGATTTTCAATTTTAGATACGGTTGCTCTAAAATTAGTATTAGACACATTGCCCACTCAATTTTTCCCCCTGAACATGAATCTAAAATCAAATATTTGATATCAAGCATGGATTTTGAGATATATAGAAATTATGATTCTGGGCACTTTCAAGGCATATTTTCGAGTACTTTTTGGGATCATTTCAATATCTCCCCCTTGGGAACATTTGTTCCCGAATGTCAAAGAAATGTACATGATAGACGTAAAAAGATAGTTTCAGCCCACACAAGGATGCAACAATGCACATAAACATTATCTCAAAAATCCCAACCTAAGTGTAAAATCGTCATGAATTTATCAATCTAAACATGAATATATGTAAATGTCATGAGGGCTGAACTTAAGACTTGGTATCATATAGGGGGCTTATGTCAATACCTTAGGCTTGAATAGAGTGTAATAGATAAGGATATCACTTTTGCATGTCCGCTTCGACCTCCCAAGTAGCACTTTCAATTTGTTGATCCTCCAAAGGACCTTAATAGAAGCAACGTCCTTGTTCCTCAACCTTTTCACTTGTCTATCAAAAATCTTGATCAGAACCTCATCATAAGTCAAGTTGTCTTCAACTACACCCACAACATCCAATGAGACAATAGCATTATAGTCACCCACACATTTCCTCATCATGGATACATGAAACACCGGATGAATGATGTACTATCAAAATACAACACATTTTTTCCCAAATCAAGGAATTTTATGAGTTCTTGATGCAAATTTTTATGGTTTTTTATTTTTGTGTTTTTATTAAAAAGGTAGGTTGGAATGATTTGGAGAAAAAATGCAGATTTTGTTGAAGTGCAGCACATACGAGCTCACCTACGAGTGATACGGTGATCTCGTAGCCAGAAACAAAGAGCAAAAATAAAAAATTGCTAAGTGGGGGAGTCATAGGTCTCAATACGACTTGAATAGGTGAAACCATTGCCAGAAATAGACAACCAAAAATTTGGACCAAAATACAAGTCGTAGCTCAAGCAATAACTCATACCAGTGGGTCCTAACAGTCAAGTCTAAAATGCCAAGTACCTGATACGAGACCCTGATTATGACTCGTAGGTCACCATATAAGCCATACAGTGAGACGTACTGACTGCCAGCTGTGTTTTCCATGTAATTTTTGGGGTTAAAGTTTTAACTACTATTTATACTTTATAATATGGTTTATTTGATAGGAGGCTAGACTTGAACATTGAATTTCCTTTGAATACTCTCTATAATATTCTAGGGTTTTAGCATAGATTTTCATTTTTCTCTTGGAAAACCCATTTTTGGGAGTGCAGGTCTTACTTTGTATTCATTCTCAATCTATCAAGCTTGTGGTTTGCAACTTATGGTGTATCACTCTTCATTGCTTTGGGTAAAATTCTCAACTATGTCTTGTATTTGCATTTTTGTTGGTTTTGCTTTAGCCAATAGTAGCTAAGCACCCAAAACTTAAGGTTGTGAGAACCATGGGTAGTTAATTTGAGATGACCTAGTTTTATTGCATTTCTGTGATTTGGGGTTTTTCATGTATTGTATATTTCCCTTTATTATGATTGTTGTTTGGTGGTGGCCAACACCAAACTGTGCATGCTATCACGATCCCAACCAAGGTAGTGACGAATAGGAAAAAAGGAGTAGATGACAGGATTCGATTGATGTGTTCTCATCTAATTAATGAAACTTGACTAAGGGGAGGTTGACTGGGACAATAGGTAAGGTTAGTTGGCAAACCATTGTTGCCGACCAAGCACCATGGTGAAATTCGACCTTCACCTTCACAAGAGGGCTGGAAGAACCTAAGTTACCATCCTGCATGCAAATTTTCAATTGTAGTTATGTTGTCTAGAGTAATTAACTCAACGAACCATGGATAACATAATTCCCAAGTTGTCCCTAAAATTGAGTGTTTCCTCGCGTAGTAGTATCTTATTTATTTTACTTTTTTTTTCAAATAACAAACCCTCCCCCCAATTTTGATTCTTTAGTGATAGATACTTATAGTCAAGCCCTATATTCCCTGTGGATTCAACCGTGACCTTCGATTAGGTTAATTTGGTGACAACGATCACTTTTTTAGTGGAGCGTGAACATCATCAAAACTTATCACGTCGTTGTCGGGGAATACGACTAGGTTTTTGACTTGATTTCACTATTAGTTACTTCAAGTGTTAATTTCTAAATTTTCTTGTATTTTACTTTTATTTTTCTATTTTTTTAGTTGATTTTAGTGTATGTTGGTTGGCACAATGACTGAACAAAAGCTCTATGTCACAAGTGATTTGTTGGAGACCTTGCAGAAGCGTGTCCTGTTCTATGGACAAGAGTCCGAAGACCCTCAAAAATCACCTGCAACATTTTACTCAAATAGTGAGTGGGGTTCTTGGGACAAGACATCCTGCTTTGGAGGCTATGACTCTTTAAGCTTACCCCACAACTCTTCGGAGTGAAGCTGCTGAATGGTGGTCAATTCTCCCACCTGATGTTTATTCTAACTAGAGAGTGGTGCAGAGATCCTTCCTCATGAACTTCTATAAGGGAAACAATAAGAAAGAGCTACAGTATAACATCTGTAATTTTAAAAGGGTGCTAGGAGAATCTTTGGTAGCAGCTTGGGAAAGGCATATGAAGTTCCTAGCGGTGAATCAGAATCATTGTCTGACTGACGATGAATAAGTAGCTCACTTTTACCAATCACTAACCTCTGAACAGCAAGTACATGTTGATGTCTTATTCGGAGGGTAGTGTTAGGAATTTCTGAGGCAACCATTCAGCGAAATTGTTGAATACATGGATAAATTATCTATTACCACCCAAGTTTATCAACCACTGTAAAAGCAGCTAGTGTTATCCACTAGTATATGAGAGGGAACTCCAAGTGCTACCAAAAAAGTGAGTACACCTAATTGGCTTAGGTTACCCACCAGAAGTACATCAATGATAAACTCTTAAGGATAGAGCATATGCTTGAGAAAGTGCTTATCAAAACCAATGAACAAGAAGAGGCTGTACAAGAGATAAAGTTTGATGTCATTAAGGTGAACTACAAGATGGACCAACAAGTAATGGCAATACAGAGACTTGATGACAGGGTTGAGCAAATAGCAACATCATTAAAGCATTTGCAAAGAGACCAGAGAAGGGGCCAGAAGAGTAAAAATGAGACTCCATCAACCCATAAGGAATTTTGAGTACTCATGATGACAAAGTCGATCCACGATATTAAATAAGATGCTTCTTGGGAGGCAGCCCAAGTATCTCTGATGTTTCTATTTTTTTTAGTATAGTTTGGATGTTTAAGTTGTTAGGTAGTAGTTTGATGCTTGTTTTTACTGCTTACAAACATTGATCAGTTGTATCATTCTGGAAAGTGGTATATTTTGAAGTGTGTTTTTGTAGGTATAGGTCAAGAGCTAAAAAGTTGAAGAAAATGGCACTTGGAGCAGCCTCTACCAGCAGGCCTACGAGTCATAATCAACACTATAACTCATAATCATGCCCTGTAGATGAAAACAGTGAGTATCGAAAGTTGGCACACACACTACGTGCTAACCTTATGATTCGCAGGGTCCTCTACAAGTCGTAAGTGGGGTTCGTAGTGCCAGGTATGCATTCTAAGTTTTTCTAAGTGTTGAGGCTTGATATGAGATCTTGAACTATGAGTCATAGGATAAACTATGACTCGTAGTCGGGGTCTCGTAGATCTAATCTGCAGAATTTTATAAGTGATCGATTGGGTATATAAAAGGGAAAATGTCTTTTGACTCATTTCCCTCCTTGAAATGGTTTTTCTTCCCTATTTAATACTGTTCCATTCAACCCCAAACCATTTTTCTATTAATATATCCTAGCAAGTGCATTCCACCAGGGCTTTAGCCTTTCTTTGTCACATCACACCTTCATTTTTTCACCTGGTAAGTTTTCATGGTTAAATTTAGCACATCCATACTATGATCTTAGTTTGTGGATGTTTGAGTGAATGTTGTGTGATCATGGTAAGCGAAACCATTTAAAAATGGTTTTATTGGTATGAAGAGTATGATTCAATCCTATATTTCCACCGTTGCTTGGTGATTATAAAGCTTGATGTTATGGTCATATGAGACAGATTTATGCCACTTGAGTGATTATTTGGAAGGACCATGGTGGCGTTAAAATTCTTGAGTATTGGTGTGTTCTCATTTGGTTGTGAAATACCCTTGTCTGAGTTTGTAAGACCCTTTATGTGCCTCTCTATGATCTATATTATGGTTCAGATAGGTAATTTTCAAAATTAGTTCAGCTTAGAAATATTTTGAATGAGAGGAGGGATTCATGTTGCATTGTGGGATAATGATAAAGTGGAGTGATTAGACTTCTTATAGGGTCGACTGTGTGTTTTTGCTTTCATATGCTTCTTGGTTGATTTGAGGTCATTGTGGAAAGGGTGAAGGTACCCAGGGTGCCTTCTGCTTTCTGCCATGAGGACCCACTACGAGTCATAGGTCACCCTACGAGACGTAGTGTCCCTTCATAGAAGGAAACAATCACCTATGGTACCCTAATACTTTCCATACAAGATTACCCTATGATCCATAGAACTTGTTATGACTCGTAGTGGTAGTCTCGTGGACCTGATATGAGTTTTCAAAATGTTGCTAGCATAAGGTACAAGCCCAGACTACGACTCATAGGATATCCTGCAGTCGTACCTTCACCTCATAACTGCAGACCTGCATGTGGTTCAGTGTATTTACTTTAGCAATTTTGTTGTTTCATGTTTGAGTGTTTTCTATATTACTCATTTGTTGGAACAAAACATCGTGGGACTCATTATTTGGTATGAGGTGACTTTTTAGATACAATGTCTCTAAATGGTCGACAGGGTGCTGCCTCAACTTCAGGACACCGTCTGAGAGATAAGACATCAGATGATGATCAGTCTACTAAGGAGATAGACATGCACCCTATCCTTGAAGCTAATGTGCCTTTGACAAAATCCCAAGCAACAAGAGTTTCGATGGAAGTGGATAACCCCTCCTAGTCTGAAGAAGAGTGCAATGAACAAGAGTTAGACTACGATATCTTACTTTCTGAGTCCGGTTCTATTGATGATTGTCAAGCTCAGTCAGAGGAGACTGCTTCTCCATAGCCAGCTGATTCTACTTATACAGTCACCTTTGCAGACCCCTAAAACACAAGATGGTGTGTTCCAGGGATAAAAGAGATTTATGAAAAGGGACTAGAACTAAAAGATCAAGGGAGGCCGGTGCAGAGATTCCACGAAGAGGCAAGCTGAAAGACTCAAGGCTAAGCAGTGTACCAGGGTT
Source organism: Solanum clarkiae (assembly GCA_011800125.2). NCBI lineage: Eukaryota > Viridiplantae > Streptophyta > Magnoliopsida > Solanales > Solanaceae > Solanum > Solanum clarkiae. The sequence continues at coordinate 23,206 of JAABOM020108591.1, forward strand.
AGAGGCTGAAATTTAGCGCCATGGGCTAGGATGGCTATCACAAGTATTAGGAAAGAATTCCCTGTATTTAGTTTGGAAATTCTATGCCTCCTACTATGCTACCATTCGTAGAGATCTTCTGAGGCACAAGAAGGCCATTGAGCAACCATGGTTGAGTGAAATTCTGGTCAGAGGAGAGGTGGTGGATATCTCAAAGGAAACCATTTGGAGGGTCCAGTTTGGGCCAAACTACAGGATGCCACATTCCACTGCGGAGTATGATAATCAGATTGCAAGTATGAGAAGGATGGTTAATCAGAAGAATGTTGAGCTAAGAATAGAGCTCCTTAGATGGATTGTGAGCCAAATTTACGAGGCAAGTGTTGAGCTGACATAGGTCACAACCCATACTGAGTTTATTTTCAAGTCCCACCTCTCGTTTTGAGAAATGTTTTGGTGGTCCATTATCCATTGGCACATCAGACCCATATTTACTTATAATGTTATCACATTGGAGAGGGCAGTATTGTTGGCTAGCATCTTGGTAGGGTATGAAATTGACTGGGTATGCAGAGAAGATCCACGAGTCGGTATTCCGCACCCAGTAGGCATTGCCGTTTCCCATCATGATACATAGGTTATACAAGGCGCCTGAGGTGCGGGTCTCTCTCCACTTGGATCCTCATGTAGAGGTTGTGCATATAGTGGACCCCAGTCTAATCAAGGCTGACGAGAACCCAGTAGCCCTATTAGTGCTGCTTCACCTCCTATCCCAGATCCATTCCCTGATGAACCTCTAACTCCATCCACCACCGGTACTACTCTAGCTACTGCAGAGCCTTCCCCAGCTGTTGAGATTGTGTTGACGCCATATTCCAGTACTCTCTCACCAACACCATCCACTATGCAGGTTGATTCCCTTATTTTTGTTGTTGCTTTTCAAGCACTGGTGCACAGGGTAGCTACAGCGGAGCTCAGGCTATAGGATTTAGCAGTTCAGGTTATACCATAGGTTAGACAGACTATTTGGGACTCAGAGGAGAGGTAAAGGCATTCGCTCGTGATTTGATAGATAAGAGAGTTAGAGAGGTGGATACCCATGTAGTTGCATTCGAGGAGAGAGTCCAGAGGAGGCTTGAGGGTGCTCAGCCTGCTGACACGAGCGCGGTGACACATGAGTTGGCCAAGTTTAAGGTCGATTTATTACAAATGTTAGCAGCCCCTATTGCAGTCCCAGAGGTGGCACTGGCTGGTGATAAAGTTGTTGACTGATTAGCTGACCACCCGTATGCCCATGGGAAGAGGCCCCTCGAGATGGTTGACCCATAGAGGAGCCAGAAAAAGCCTAGACCTGATGACTTAGCAACACGGGAGGAGGAGCCTATACCAGAGGCAGTGGTGTAGTAGTCGATACTGATGGCAACTATACAGAGAGATAGGGAGCAGCAGACTTCACATAAAGAGGGTAGCTCACGTACAACTGCGGCCCAGATAACTTAGGAAAAGGTCATGACCTAGGACAGTACTGACTAGGTAGCTACCGG
>JAABOM020108648.1:0-24721 GCA_011800125.2 Solanum clarkiae
TTTACGATTTTTAACTCCCAAGAATAATTAAAAATAAATTCCACTTGACTTAAACCTTAAAATAAATACTTAAATCCTGAATTGTTCAAAATTTCTAATATTCGTCCGAAATTCACAAGTATTCCCAATGTTCAAAATTACGGGTTCTAACACAAACTCAGCAATATCCCTCTTCATCCCATTCCACCAATAGACTTCCCTCAAGTCATGGTACATCTTGGTATAGCCGGGATGAATAGAATTATTGGATCTATGAGCTTCAACCATGATTCTCTGTCGAATGTCATCAACATCGGGAACATATAATCTACTCTGGTGTCTCAACACTCCATCTCCCTCTTTGGAGAAGATCATCACCTTTTGCTTATGGACATCTTTTTTCAATTAGATTAAGATAGGATGTTGGTCTTGCTTTTCTTTTACCTCTGACACTAAAGATGAAGCAGACCCATTCTGAACATTGACCCCACCTTCATTATTTTCTTCAAGTTGTACTTCCAGTTAGGCCAATCTGTGCACTTTCTTAGCCAAGTCTTTCTTCCCTTCCTCCATATGGGCAGTGCCCATAGATAACTTGCTAAGAGCATCAACAATGGTGTTAGTATTACCTAGGTGGTAAAGAATGCTCACGTCATAATCCTCGAGCAATTCTAACTTTAGGCGACCTTCCCAATTCTCCTCACAATTTTATAGGGACCGATATATAGAGGACTCAACTTTTCTTTCTTTTCCAAATCTTATGACACTCTTCATATGTGACACGTTCAAGTAATCCAATTGTCTACCTCAAATTCTAAATCCCTTCTTCTCACATCTGTGTAAGACTTTTGGCCGCCCTAGGCAATCTTCAACCTCCCCCTAATAACCTTCACCTTCTCCATAGACTAGTGGTCAAGGTCCGGTCCAATCAACTCAGCTTCCCCAACCTCAAACCACCCATTCAGTAATCTGCATCTTCTCCCATACAAAGCTTTATAAGGGGTCATTTGGAGACTTGCATGATAACTATTGTTATATGAAAATTTGGTCAATAGAAAGTGGTTATCCCAATTCCCTTTGAAGTTGAGGATGCAAGCCCTTACCATATCCTACAAAGTCTAAATGGCGCGCTTTGCTTGACCCATACGTTTGAGGGTGGAAGGTTGTACTCGAATTTACCTTGGTGTGCAATCCCTTCTAAAAAGATCTCTAAGATTGGGAGTAGAAATGAGATCATTTGTCCTAGAAGATAGACAAAGAAACTCCATGCAACCTCACAATCTCACGAATGTACAACTTGGCATACTCCTGTGCGGTGTTAGTTGTCTTGACTGCCAAGAAGTGGACTGATTTAGTCATCCTATCCATGATCACCCATATCGAATCATGTTGCTTTCAGAATCTTAGTAAGTTGGTAATGAGGCCCATGTTGATCATCTCCCACTTCTACTCAGGAATTTCAAAGCTCTGAGCCAATCCACATGGTCTTTGATGCTCAACCTTGACTTGTTTGCAATTGGGGAATTTATGCAACACCCTGCAAGATTATCGAAATGCCCCTAGAACATAATCATGTAAATAACGTGTCTTCCTAAGCTTTGATGAAAAATCTGAGACCAAATTTGTGATCAACGCAAAAAATTGAGTGAAAAAATGGTCTCGACCCGATTTTAGAGCAACCGGGTCAGAAAATAATTTTCACAATTTTTCCCCAAGACAGAGAGAGTGTGCACCTAGGCTGCGACGTGGTTGGAAGGTGGACCAACACTTAAACGTTTTTTTCAAAATTTTTCGACGGGATTGAAAAATAAGTTGAAAAGTGATTTACAAAATTTATACATAAAACGCACTTGACAAACGCATTTTATATGTATTTTTCTTGGAAATTCGTTTTTCAACATGCTTAGAGAAAATTCACCAAAAGAAAACATGTCCATGCCCCTGGCGCGACACGGACATAGTGTTATGGGGTGAAATTTTTATTCTTTTTTGTGAAAGGGTATTTTGGTAAATCCCAATCCCTCCCGAATCCTATAAATGATTATAAAACTATTTTTCTACAAAAAAAGGTTTCTAAATCCATTTTACAATCTCTAAAGGTGAGAGTTTTGAGAGAAAGAAAGAGAAGAGAAGCATGAGATCATGAGGACTTCAGTCAAATTCTTACACGGATTCGTATTGTCTTCATCCCAGGTATGTAAGACTAAAATAAAAGCATGAGATTGTTCTCCCATGTGTCCTATAGATGCTCTTAGAAGTGAGAAAAATTCTTGAGTCTACTTACTTGATTTCTTAATTATTTTCTTGAGAAACTATATTAAATTGAATATTTTTAGGAGATATTACATAAACCCTACTTATTATTTTATAAAGATTTCATGAATGAAGATAGGAAGTGAATCTAGAGCCTTGATTGAGAATGTTGATAGAGATTATGATTGTGAGTGTCAGAATGATGATACATTGATAGAACTTGATAGTCCCTTGAGTCTCCATAAATAAAGTCTAACGATTAGTCCATTCTAGTGTCCCCAGTGATTGTTCTAAGCCCTGAGCTATTGATTGAGAAGTGGACAAATGGGATGGTGAGAGTCCCTGTGAGGCTGATTTGAGATGAGATGATTGATGATGATTGGATGAGTTGATGTCTATGAGCATCTTGTGTCCTGAGAGGAGTATTGAGCATCGAAAATGAGTAAGACTGAGTCCCACTTGCACTCGTTAACTATGTGGCCAGTGTAGAAGAGGATTGGACTGTGAGAAATAGATGTTTCCTTAGTTCCAAAAGAGGATATGATGTTATTATTAACCCATAGATGTAAGCCCTTTTACCTCGGTAAGGTACTAGGAAGATGTCACAACAACATCGCTTTATTGTACCATCACCGGCTCATAGGCGATGGGTGTAGGTCCGAGAAACTCCCCAAAAGTTTCCAAGATGAGTAATCATAGTCGAGATGAGATATGATGAGATAAGTTGAGTTGAGTTACTTTGGGATGAGTCTGTTTTGATTTATGGGTTGATTGGTTGATGGGTCACTTGACTACTCTTTATTTTTACTTTAGATAGACATTGACATATTGATTGTTACTATCCTTGATATTGATTGTTGTTTCTATATTACTCTACCTGTTTTAGTTTCTCTCAGCTATTTTACATAACAGTACATTCCACATACTGATGTCCCCCTTTTGGGATGGATTGTTTCGTGATGTAGATATATGATTTGGAGATCTCAATAGGCACATCATTGAGGATTTGAGACGTTCAACTGATTAGTGAGTCTCCCCTACTTCGAAGGATTCATTACATTTATTTCATCTTGCCTTGGAGTTAGACACTTTTTAGTTTTATTTTGATTGAGGTAGCCATGGGTCTATCATTAGCACCACCTGATAATGATAGAGGCTTCATAGACTAGAGTCGAATGTTGATGTAACATTGTGAGCTAGATCTTCCTACTAACCTCTTTTATCATAACATTATTTTGAGACTAGATGATGATGTGCCCATTTATTCCTTTATGTCTTCCATTGATAGTAGAACGCATGAATAAATAAATGTGATGAGGCCAAATGGTTCGCTTGGGGACTAGCAATAGTCTCTGAGTATCGATCAGATCTAGGGTATCCTCTCGGTGCATGATAATTTTAGAGACAAACTTAGCAATATTCCTCTTCATCCCATTCCACCAATAGACTTTCCTCAAGTCATGGAACATCTTGGTATAGCCGGCATGAAAAGAATAATTGGAGCTATGAGCTTCAACCATGATTCTCTCTCGAATGCCATCAGCATCGGGAACACATAATCTACTCTGGTATCTCAACACTCCATCTCCCTCTTTGGAGAAGATCATCACCTTTGCTTGTGGACAAACTTTTTCAATTGGAGTAAGATAGGATCTTGGTCTTGCTTTTCTTTTACCTCTGACACTAAATATGAAGCAGACTCATTCTGAACATTGACCCCACCTTCATTATTTTCTTCAAGTTGTACTCCCAATTAGGCCAATCTATGCACTTTCTTAGCCAACTCTTTCTTCCCTTCCTCCACATGGGCAGTGCCTATAGATAACCTGCAAAGAGCATCAACAATGGTGTTAGCCTTACCTAGGTGGTAGAGAATACTTATGTCATAATCCTTAAGCAATTTCAGCCACCTCTTTTGCCACAGATTGAGCTCTTTCTCACTGAAGACATATTGCAAAGTATTGTGGTCAGTGAACATGTCCACATGCACTCTATACAAGTAATGGCACCAGACCTTAAGCGTGAATACCACTCTTGCTAACTCGAGATCATGAGTCGGATAGTTAATCTCATGAATCTTAAGTTGTCTACAAATCTAGGCTATCACCTTCCCTCTCTGCATCTGCACACTACCTAGTCAAACTCTAGATGTATCACAATATATCATAAAGTCTTCCATCCCATCGGGCAAAGTCAAAACTGGTGTTGTAGTCAGTTTAGTCTTCAACTCTTGAAAACTTCTCTCATATTCGTCAGACCATTGAAACTTGATCTTTTACTGAATCTTCTTGGTCAATGCAGTTAAGGAAGACAACCACTCAACAAATCCACGGTAGTAGTCTGCCAACCCCAAGAAACTTCTTATATCTGTTGGTGAGGTCAGTCTGGGCCAATTCTTAACCGCTTCAATCTTCTGGACATCCATTTGAATACCATCACCTAAGACAACGTGACCTAAGAAGGACACTGACTTGAGCCAGAACTCATACTTTGAAAACTTTGCATATAATTCATGGTCTTTGAGAGTTTTTAAAACCATTCTAAGATAATTGGCATGCACCTTTCATCCTTAGAATATACCAGGATATTATCAATAAATATAATCATGAATATGTCAAGGTACGGTCTGAATACATCAATAAATATAATCACAAATATGTCAAGATATGGTCTGAATACTCTGTAGGTGGATTACTCAACCCAAAGGATATGACTAAGAACTTAAAGTGGTCATACCTTATGCTAAAGCCTATCTTTGGGATATCACATTCCCCTACTTCAACTGATAGTAACCAGATCTGAGGTCTATTTTTGAGAAACAAGAGGCACCCTGAAGTTAGTCAAATAGATCATCTATCTCTAGAAGAGGATATTTTTCTTAATCATGACCTTGTTCAGTTGTCTTTAATCTATGCACATTCTGAGAGACCCATCCTTCTTTCGTATAAATAGAACGAGAGCACCCGAAGAAGAAATACTTGATTTGATAAAACCTTTCCCTAACAGGTCCCTCAACTACTCCTTCAATTCTTTCAACTCAGCGGGGGCCATCATATAAGGTAGAATTGAGATGGGTTGGATATCGGTAAAGACATCAATCCCGAAGTCAATCTCCCTATCAGGAGGGACTCTAGGTACATCCTCGGGAAGCACTTCTAGAAACTTACTCACAATTGGGACTAACTCAAGAGTAGGAGGCTCAACATCATCGAATTTGACTTACACGAGGAAGTAGATGCACCTTTTAGAGATTAACTTTCTAGCTCTAAGATAGGAAATGAACTTGCCTTTAGGTGCAATAGAATCTCCCATCCATTCTATAACACGATAATTAGGAAATTGAAACTTGACGGTTTGGGTTCTATAGTCAATAGTGGCATAGAAGGTGTATATCAAAGTCAATCATCTCTAACTCAACCAGATTAGCAAGAGTATCCCTATTGTAGATAGACATTAAATCTCTATAAACTTTTTTGGATATGGTAGACTCACCAACAAGAATGGAAACAGGGAAAGGCTCAAGTAAACACTTAGGAGAAATCTAAAATTTTCTAACCACATATGGTGTCACAAAGGACACTGTTGCCCCTAGATCAAGCAAAGCATAACAACCGAAAGTAAAGACTCGAAACATACCTATCACGACATCTGGTGCCACCTGTTTGTCATGTTTTTTCCCCATTGCATAAGACAGTTTGTTCCTCCACTTTTACCAAGTGTGGCACCTTTTTGGTTATCTTTGGGAGGTGACATGGTAGTAGAAGATTGTGCTCTGTTTCCCCAAAGTGCACAGTCTCTTAGAAAGTGACCTATCTGGACACACTTATAACAATTATTTCCTCTGTTTGTGCATTCTCCCAAATGCATCCTGCCACACTTCTCACAAGGCGGTTTCCCTCTTGAGCCAAGGGTCATATTGTCCTGCGAACTTTGTGCTCTAAATTTTGACTCCCCTTGAGATTTCTAATCACACCTGATATTTGGGGTTGGTGCACTAGCTGAGGATGGTGCATGCCTCAAATGCTTCTTCTGAAAGTAAGATCTAGAACATCTCATCGATGAAATTCTGTGAGTCCTCCTCAACATTTGACCACTTATAGATCGGCAGGTGCATCCTCAAGAAGTCTCTGAGCCTAGTAGCAGTTGTGGTCTCTTGAAAACTAGAGCTAGGGGCTTGAGGACCTCTGCTGTTTCTCTGTGAGGCCACTAGCTAGGTGACCATTGCAATGGCTCTTCTAAAGTCTAGATTACATTTGAAATCAATAAAAACCATCTTTCTATGTGTTTTTTCTGTTTTGCACTCTTTTTTTGATATGCCACAAGATTGAGAAATATTTTCATAGTTCTGGTAGTGTTATAGTATTATTTGCTTAGTTGTCTTCCTTGTTATGGTAACCGTTTCCTTGAGGATCCCTTGAATATATTTGCCACTCCTTATGTCAGCAAGGCATATATCTTGCATTCTTTTATTCATGTGGTCTAAACCGATATATCTTGCATTTACATCTGAATCAAAGTGTAATACCCCATGTTATATGATAGGCATTCAAAAAGATTTTCCTTTTCTTAAAAAAAGGGAAAAGATGAAAAAATAATTTCCTTAAAAATGAAATAAAATAAATAACGAAAAAAAGAAGAAGAAAGGTTATGGGATAAAGACCAAAAAGTAAAAGAAAAGGGTTATAGGTGAAAAAAGGGAAGAAAAAGGGATTTGGGATTGGGATTTTGCTGCATATAACGGCCTCAAAAAGAAGAGAAAAGAAAGAAAGAACATAGTAATGAAATAGAGCGAGGAATAGAAGAGATAGCTCAAAGGAAAACCAAGAGGGATGTGAAAGGTGATAGAGTTTATTGAAGATTTCATTATTAAATTAGAGATAAAACTTTTCTTTCTCTATTGTACAGTCTGATCTTGATCCTTAGCAATTATTCTAGGATACTTAATAGTATTTCCATGATCAATTCTTAGTCTAGATATTTTACTTTGGGTCTTAAAGCATAGATATGAATTATAGTAGGGTATGAATTAATATTTTGAAGGATTTATAAAGGATTGCTTTAACAAGGCAATAGATAGCCAAATAACTTGTTTGAGCAAAGAGCAAGGTATGGGCATTTAGAATTTTGTCTCAATTATTGCTTAAATTGAAGGACTTCTAAGATTAATAAATAAGATCAACATGTAAGAGTCAAATTTGAACCCTAAGGGTTGGGTGATTAAATATTTATTATTGAATTAGCATCAACAAGGAAATTAACTCGAGATTGATACCATATGATGATAGATTGATTGAAGGAGGTCATGTGAATTTGCTTGAGGTGACAAGTTTGGTATTTTCAACCCAAGCATAGTGAATAGTAATCTTAACCCCAATTTGTGTTTTATAAGTTTTCATGACTTTTTACATGATTTATAAAGTGAATTTCTATTAAATGATTTGAATTTATATATGGGACAAGTCCTTTTACTTGATATGATACCAAAATAGTTATTTATATTTTATAAGATAAATATATTGAAATTGAGATTATTATCATTATTGAAAAGATTTGACATATAATTAAGATATAAGTACTTTTTACATGTGTTTTTTCATTAAGTTTAGACATGATATGATTACAAGATTCACATGTCTTGTACTGCTTTGAAAAAGCTTATATGGTTTATAAAAAAAAATTTTCAGTGGGAGTAGACCTTGATAAATCCAGCAGCTAACGATGGGTTCGTTAGACCAGTGCACCTTGTATTTACTAAGTATGAATTAAGACCTCGCTAGTGGGATGGTAGAACTAGCATACCGTTATCGATATCCCTTGAGTAGGAATTTATTCATATGAGATTTACAGTTATCATCTATTCTTTTGAGAAGATAGACATACCAATTACTGATTACATGATTCATTCTTTGAAACTTCCCGAATATGTATATGATTTGATATGAAAGTGTTTTACTGAGTGTATTTCTGAATGGTTAAGTTGGTTTGCTGATATGAGACAACGAGATTTATATTGGTTGTGGATTTTTCTGAAAGAACATTGTTATATGATTTTGACTATTATACTAGCATATTTTTTCAAATTTTTCCATCATTAAAACTACTGTGGTTATTATTATTACTCGTTGACTAGCATCTCACTCCTCATTATTTTTTCTCTAGTGAAAATAGGTGATATTGATGTGAATTTCGTTAGCTATAGCTAGCAAGTGGATTCCATGGTGATCCCCACACTTGTTCGCATGGGAAATAAGTTTATTATTATGGTTCTTTCTTGAATTTTTCGAGTTGCTCTATAGTCATCTCTGTTACAAGAGCCATAAGTATTCATTCATGTTGTAGTCATGAGATTACTTTTAGACTTCTTTTATATATTTGGAGATGGACTGATAGTATTGTATAGAGATTAGATTGTTGATGGATGTTGTAGTTAAATCTAGAGAAGTTATTAAAGATGTTGTTGATATTTAAGATAGGAAAACTCTGTTCAATTTTCTATTGAATTCTAGTAAGGCTTGCTATAGAATTCCCGCCCTTAGCGCCAGTCCTGATCTAAATTGGGTCATGACAAAAAACCACCCTAATCTACACATAGGAACTCATCTACATCCAAATCAAAGTCATGTAAGTCTATATCTTGTAACTCATCTACGTCCAAATCCAAGCCACCCAAGTCTATTCCTTGGGACTCATCTACATCCAAATCACCCAGTTCTTCCATTTCATATTCATCTACTATGTAATCAAGATCTTCTCCTTGTTGATGGGATATGTTACATTCTAACTAAATGATCTTGGAGCTAAAATTTAGGGTGCTTGTTTTTGAAGGGTAAACTTGGAGCTATTCGATCCATCTACTACACATCTGATGGCAGGTTTATGGCTATGGCAGAGCCAACAGATTTTATCCTTATTTTTATGTAAAAAGTGGATATGAGGTGGCGCAAGAAATCAACAGATTTTTCCTGTTGATGGCAATAGGTTTATTGGTTGACTCCAAGGCTGGAAAGGTCATTTCTCCTTTGTGTGGACATATGTAATGCTCATTTTCATCAACGTGGCATCTTGATGGACTAATGTTTACAACTCCAAACCAGGATAAAACATGTTGAATATGGGATATTGAGAACTTGTTCACGTTAGTCATTGGTTTGAAGGCTAAACTTGGAGCTATTCGATCCATCTGCTACACATCTGATGGCAGGTTTATGGCTATGGTAGAGACAACATATTTTATCCTTATTTTTATGTAAAAAGTGGATATGAAGTGGCGCAAGAAATTGATTTTGTTGGTGACATAGCAAGACTTTGTCCCGATATAGAGTCCCTTATCATTGGTGTATGAAATTGCATATTTAGTAGCTACTTGAGTTATGATGACGACTCAACTTTTCATACCTTGATGTAATATTATTAGAACCACTGAAGGTATAAGTGAATTATATTTGTATATATGAACCTAAATATAATCCACTTCTACCTTTAGAGGTACTTATATTATTTCATCAAGGTAAGAATATTTGTGTCGTTGTCCAAACTTAAGGAGGTTATTGAATATGTGATTCCACACACCAATGATAAGGGACTCTGTATCAGGAGTAAAAGACACTCCTAATATCTCACCGAAGAAATTATTTCTTGCTCGACCTCACATCCACTTATTACATAAAAACTGTGGACAAAATTTGTAGGTGCTGCTATAGTCATAAATCTGTCATCAAACATAGAGTGGATTGACGAAGTATCTCTAAGGTTACCATTTAAATCAGTGACCTACGTGGACAAGTTCCAAATATCCCATATTTTGCATGCTCTATCCTAGTTTCCCATTGCAAACATTAGGCCATCAAGATGCATCGCTAATGTAAATGAGCCACAAGTTCGCACAAAGGAGAAACAACCTTTCCATTAATAGAGTCAACCAATTAACCTATAGCGATCAACAGGCAAAAAATAAGCACCCTAAATTTTTGACTCAAGATCAAGTAGTTTGAGTGTAACATATCCCGTCAACAAGGAGATGTTGATGATTATGTAGAGATGAATATGAAATGAAAGAATTGAGTGATTTTATTGATGATTTCCAAAAAGATTACTTGGGTGGCTTTCATGCGAATGTGGATGAGTTGCAAGACATTGACTTGGATGACTTTAATTTGGATGTACATGAGTTCCTAGGAATAGACTTGGGTGACTATGATTCAGATGTAGATGAGTTTGACTACGTGAATAAAAGAAAACAAGATATTTCGTCTACTTAAACAAGGAGTGGAAAAGATATTCAAGGGGTCTCCTAGGAAAGGTTACCATAAATTGGGAGACAACCAGGCAAAGAAGACTGTAACACTATTAGAACTATAAAATATTCCTTAATTTGGTGAGGTATCAGAAAAAAGTATGAAACCACATAGAAAGACGGTTTATGCCATGATTTCATATGGAATGCAAGACCATTACATTAATATTCCCTCACCCCCAATTGAGGAATTTGCCTTGGGCACCTTTTAAGCATGATGCCATCCTGCACCAGTTTTCTTCCATAGAAGGTACCTAGACCAAGTTCCTGAGATGGGTTGAGAGAATATTGATGTAACTGGTCTTGAATTCCATATGAAATCATAGTATATACCACTATTTTTTGTGGGTTCACACTCCTTTTTTGATGTCTCACTAGATTGAGGAATATTTTCATAGTTCTGATAGTGTTGTAGTCTTCTTTGCCTAGTTGTCTCCCTAGTTATGGTAAACCTTTCCCAGAGGATCTCTTGAATATCTTTTCCACTCCTTATTCTAGGAACTGAAATATTTTGCATGTTTTTATAAATGTAGCATACTAGTCCTCAACCAAATCAAAGCCACCCAAGTTCATGCCTAGGAGCTCATCGACATCCAAAACAAACTCATCTAAATATATGTCTTGCAACTCATCTACATCAAAATCAAAGCCACCTAAGTTGTATTCTTGGATTTATCAAGAAAACCTTCCATTTCATATTCATCTACTACATAATAAGCATCATCTCCCTATTGATAGGACATGTTACGCTCTAAGTAAATGATCTTGTGGTGAAAATTTAAGGTGCTTGTTTTTTGCCTATTGATCACAATAGGTTTATAGGTTGACTCCAGGACTGGAAAGGGTAGAGAATAGGTGCATTTTTTGCCTATTCTTGAATAGTGCACCACTGGTCCTGAGATTTTTCAACAACTTACCCACTACCTAGAGTAATTGGGTGATAAAAGATATGTGCGATGGAGCCAAAATTCGGATCACAATGATGGGAGGAGACTCAGAGTAGTTTTCTGTTGAGATGGGACTTCATTAAGGATCTGTGTTAAGTCCTTTTCTGTTCCCCTTGGTGATCGATGAGCTGGCATGCTCTATCCAGGAGGAGCTTCTATGTTGTGTGCTATTTGCAGATGATATAGTACTGAATGATGAGACTCGGGCTAAAGTTAATGAAAGGTTGATGAGCGTGCAGACATTGACGTGAAGCTTTTCACTCAACCTATTCCCAAGAGAGAAAACTTTAAATATCTTTGGTCCATCATCTAGATAATGGTGATATTAATGATGATGTCACACATCGTATTGGGGTAGCATGGATGAAATGGAGCTTGCCTCTGGAATATTGTGTGATAAGAGTGTACCACCTAAACTCAAAGGTAAGTTTTTATAAGATGTTGATTAACTAGACCGTTTTTGTTATATGGGGTAGAGTGTTGGTCAATAAAAAAAATCACATGTTCAAAAGATGCAAGTCACGGAGATGAGGATGTTGAGATGGATATGTGCTCGGACTAGGAGTAATAAGATTAGGAATGAGATCATTTGAGATAAGCTATAGTTCGCCCTTATTACTAATAAGATGAGGGAAGCGAGACTGCGATAGTTTGGACATGTGCAGAGGAGTGTCAATGCTCCTGTTAGGAGGTATGAGAGGTTGGATTTAAGAGTTACACGAAGAGGTAGAGGTAGACCGAAGAAGTATTGGGGGAGCTAATTAGACAAGATATGGTGAAACTTAATCTCACCGAGGACATGACCTTAGATAGGAAGGAGTGGAGGTCGCGAATTAGAGTAGCAACCTAATAGGTTAGTGCTTTAGGTTGATCCCTGGTCGTATGATATAGTAGGATAGTAGGAGTAGTCGTGTTTTATCATGTATTGTCATTATCTGCCATATATATGTTAGTTTATCATATTTGCATACTGTCATGTGTTTTTTCATTAAGTCACTCTTTTTGTTCCCTTTCCTTTTCTTTCCTTTTTGTTATATCTAGTTTATTCCGCTAATGATTTTTGAGACGAGAGTTCCCAGGAAACAACCTCTCTACTTCTATGAGGCAGTGGTAAGGTCCGCGTACATTCTACCCTCCCCAGACCCCACTTTTGGAATTTCACCGGGTATATTATTGTTGTTGTATTAATTTTTACTTTCAAAATTTTATCAGTGCCACATAATTGCGACAAGATGGTAACATAATATATTATTTTAAAATTATGTAAAAAATACTATAAAATTCACATTACTTAATAATTTAAAATATTTAAAAATCACGTCAAAATTTAATTTATGTCATAAATTTTATTTATATCACATAAACTGAGATATAAAAATAATAAATATTGGATTCGTGTGTCTGGTAAGGAAATAACTTGTAGATCCAAGGTGGGTCCCTATAAATAGAACAAACATTCAAACATCAACTTGTGTTCAACAAGTGGAAACTTTATGACAAAGGCAAACATGATATACAGTTATGTTTGTAGGATGTGATTTTTCCTAATTCATTATGAATATGCGCCGCACGCTTATCTCTTTAAAGTTGAATATGTAACGCTACTTGTTTTTCACATTATGCGACAATATATTTCTCGCCCGTCATTCTTTCTTATGGAAGACGTAATTAAATAAACAGAAAAAGATTAAAAAAGGAAGAAGAAGAAGAAGTGTTTTAAACTATGAAAAAGTGAATTGAAATGTATTTTTATTAATAATTTGATTTAAAAAAATTGTTGTTGTTGATAGTTTGATTAAAAAATATTCATATTATTACTTAATGGGTTAAAAATCCCCTTTTATAAATTATATTATTTTTTTTTCTTTTTAAACACCTTTTTTCCTAGTAATAATTTTTATTAGGAAATGTTAAACCTACTCCAATTCAGAAAATATTAAGAAATAAAAATATTTTATATCTTATTAGCATTTTCAGTATTGCCATTACCTAAATGAAAATTAATGATGAAGTTACTATGATTTTGTATATTTGATCTATATTCTGAATTGAAAATTTACATGGTGTTATTTAATTTTGATTGATGAAATGAAATTAAGAAGAAAAAAAATACTTTCTCCTTTTTTATTAGTCAAAGTATTTTCTTTAAAAATAAAACTAAGAATAAGATTCTTTAAATAATACTTTTATTAAGAATAGAAATATATCTTTCAAAAATGAATAATATATTTATCAGGAAAATAGTTTTTTTATCCATTTAGTAAAAATATGAATATTTTTGGACCAAACTATTAAGAATTGGAGCATTTTCGAATCAAATATTGATAGGACAGAACATTTAAATTAGACCATATTAGTACGTATTGATGGAGGTATGTTTGTTCAGCCTGGCATAGAGCATAGTTCAAGGAACTTTCTTTTTTTTGTTTTTTTTTACATTTTACCTTGAATAAATATAAAATAGTGTTATTTATAATTATAAAATTTGTTGATAAAATAATCACCACTTCAAAATTTTAAAATAAATTATTTTTAGTTAAATTATAAGAGGACATAGAATTAATTTACTTAAAATAAGGTCCCACTTATTTTAGGCAAAATAGTTTCGTATTTAGCAAACATACCCTCCAAATTGAATATTCGAATAGTCTAACAAGGATGACATGAGAAGAAGAGAGCAAACTGTAGCCAAAAACAACTTGCCAGAACTAGAAAATTCCTCACGATTTTTGCTCCGGCAAGTCATCCTTGGCTGCAACTTCACTCTCTTCATCTTCATGCAAATCTCATAGACCAATATATTTTAGAATTGTATATCAAATGATGTTGGCAAGGTGAGCATATATATATAGATTATAGGCTAGTAAATTAAGTCGTTGCTATATATGTCCCACCATCCTGCCTTTTTTGATATCACCAAAATAAGTGTCTTTCCTGTTGATGAAGTGGGTGAATCATATTTGAACAAGTTGTAAATTTCAGCAGAAATTTTTTGAAAAGAATTATTAGGTAATTTCTCTCCATCATTTTAAGTCATAATGGAAAAAGCTATCTGACACCTATCTTTATTAGAAGGAAGCAAACACCTTTTTTAATAGTCAACATATTTGTGCAATTTGCTCTCGAAGGCCACCATTATTTAGAAGAATATATGTGACATACATTATTTAAATTTGGGTTAAATATTTTGTATCTGTGGGAATTCTACATCGGTGGCTAACACCACCTTTGTGCCCATATAAGATCAAGCGCGCTCTCTCTACATATATATATATATATAACATGAATCAAAGATGAAGAAATAATAGAAATTCAATAAAAGATTGTTCAGTTATTGCTTGATACCGTTAGAGTTTAATAAATAAGATTATTACTTTAATAATTTTCTTATTTCTTATTAAAAAAAGGATCCAATCCTATATGATATCGATAGAGTGTTAATATATTAAAGAAGTATCACATAGGATTAAGCTCAGTTCTATATGATATCACTATATTAATATATTGAGGACTTGCGCAAAAATAAAAAAGTAAAAAGTGGGGTAAGCGGATAAATAGTAAGTAAATTCATAATTAGGTTTATTTTATGTATTTTTTACTATATTTAATTATATATCTAAATGACTTGGACTAGGGACTTGGGCGCACGGGCCATATCGGATCTTGGATTAAATTAAAAATTTTTTATTTTCATATTTTATTTAACTAATTTATTTATTTTAAATGTAAATTTTAATTAAATGGAATGGTTACGTCTGTTCAGAAAAGGAATAACTTTTTTGAATATTCTCCTTAACAGACTCTACAAATAAAATAAGTTACCTGATGTAGCAATAATTCAATTGTATATAAGTTTAAGCTTTGTTGTATCCATACAGATCAATGTTTGTATTTGTGGGAATTCTACATCGGTGGTTAACACCACCTTTGTGCCCAGATAAGATCAAGCGTGCTCTCTCTCTATATGACATGTATCAAAGATGAAGAAATAACAGAACTTCAATAAAAGGATTGTTCAATTATTGCTTGATACTATTAGAGTAATAAATAACATTACTATTTTAATAATTTTCTTGTTTTTTATTTATTTATTTATTAAAAAAGGAATCCAATCCTATATGATATCGATAGAGAATTAATACATTAAAGGAGTATCATAGAGAATTAAGCTCAGTCCTATATGATATCACTATATTAATATAACATGGGCAAAATAAATGTGTAGAAAGTGGACTAAGCTGAGAAATAATATATAATTTCATAATAAGGTTCATTTTGTGTAGCTTTCTATATTTAATTATATATTTAAATGACTTAGACTTGGGGCTTGGGCGCGCGGGGCCAGATCGGATCTTGGATTAAATTAAAAAAAAAGTTTATTTTCATAATTTATTTTAACTAGTTTATTTACTTTAAATTTAAATTTTAATTAAATGGAATGACTGCGTTTGTTCAAAAAAGGAGCAACTTTTCTGAATGTTCTCCTTAAAAGATTCTACAGATAAAATGAGTTCCCTGATGTAGCAGTAATTAACAATTGTATATAAGTTTAGGCTTTGTTGTATCCACACAAAATGTTTGCTTGCGAGTCCCTAGAACTATACACAATCAATAACTCTCGAAAGATAATGATCTTTCATGCCTCAATGCTTTGATTTTCTCTATAATTCTTCTAACAATTCATTCAGTTTTTATTTGATTTTTTTCTAAAAAAAATCATTTATAAATGATAAATCTTTTACATAAGATACCATCAAATTTAAAAGTTCTGATAGAACGATAAGTGTTGCTCTTTTCTTTATCAAGAGTCTCATATTCGAGCCTTATGAGTGTAATTTATGTAACACCTCCTAAAATATTAACTTAGGTAGCCCAGAAAGTCTAGAAATTTATTTGATACTCACAAACGTTTAGGTTTTATAGACTGCATGTGTCGACCATTGAAAACTGCACGAACAATCGATGGAGCTCCAGATAGATTGTCTCGAAGTGTTGAAATCCAGGTTCTACGAGTCCTAGAATTGGTCGCTAATTTCTAAGTTGGAAAATGTAGTCTTAGTATATGTTTCACAAATTAATGTGACAGGTCGTAAATGTAAGGATTTAGCATAATTTAGATTGTCAAACATAAACAATCTAACATGTAATCCTATCATGAATTCAAAATCATAGAACTATATGATTTTCACAAAAATCATCTTAACATATTAGTTTAGTCAAGAAAATATATCAGAATCGGCCATGAGATCTTGACTTGATCACTTGAGCAAAAGTATTTTTTTTTCTTGATAAGATATTAGTTTTTCTCTCTCTTTACCTTATACTGATTTCTTTCAGAATGACTGTTGATGGAAAGTGCAGTATTCTTCAGTTTTTATAGGTAGAGAGAGATCCAGTTACTTTAGCTCCACTTTCCATCATCATGAGTAGGGAAAGTTATAATAATAATATAAACTTCCATAACTTCCCATTATCATGTCCTTAACTCCCAGTTATCACTTCATAACTTTCCACTAACATACCCACAACTTCTCACTAACATAGGTAGTGGGTGGTGATGGGAAGTTAGGATAAGGATGGTGGGAAGTTACAGATATTTCCTACAACAAGACTAGAGGAGAAAAGGCTAGGGTTTGGGCATTTCTTTGAGTTTCAATTGAGACATCAATTTTGTTTCGGTATACAAGGCTAGTCATACAGTTAGATTGATTTTTTTGCACACATGCAATATTCAAATTTCATATTGATTAAGTAGTGAGTTGAGTTTAACCTAGTTTAAATTTCATATGAGTTAATTCTTCCTTTATTAAGTTTCATATAATTATGGATCTAAGGTATTATAGTTCTACCTCTTGGTTGATTGAGATTGTCGTTCATGGGCATTTCCTCATGATCCTAATTCAGTTGATCATCATGATTTCACTATGCATTGATTTGATATTAAGATTGTTTCTTGTATTAAGTGAAGTATAATTTTAAACTAAGTCTATGCTTATTTTATTGCGTTTTGAAGAAGAATGAGTATCGAGTATAAATGATTTTGATTATTGAGTTAAGTGAAGTTTTTGAGAAAAGGGTTTTGACCATATATGAGTATTCATGAATGTATATGTAATGAGCCTCTAAGTCATTTCTATGGCTTTGTTGTATTATGTTGACTTGAGCATGTGTATAGTGATCTCAGGATTATTGGGATGATTATCAGTTGGTTATTTAGAAGTTATATAGATTTTTGAGTTAACCGAGAAACTATATCCGTAAGATGAGTTTTTGAGTAAAGTCCTACTAAACAAGCTCAGAATGGAATTCTAACGATTTCATTAGCTCTAGAACGATCGAATTAGGCTAGGAGCATGTCCAGTGCAATAATATCACGAATTACAAATTTGGTTGCTGGAACCGATTATAGTTGATCCAGTCAATGCTCTTGGGATCCATGCCCTAAATGAGAATTTTGATAGTGCGGTTAGCTCCAGAACGTTTATGAGTGAGTTTTGGGATGTGTTCCCTGAGGATCTGCCTGGAGTCCCTCCTGATAGGGAGATCGACTTTGAAATTAATGTTCTCCCGGATATCTAGACTATTTATATTCCACCATATAGAATGGCCCCTACAGAGTTGAAAGAGTTGAAGGAGCAATTGAGGGATTTGTTAGAGAAAGGATTTGTAAGTCCGAGTATCTCTCCACGGGTTGCTCCGGTCTTGTTTGTGTGAAACAAGGATAGTTTCCTGAGGATGTATATTGATTATCATCAATTGAATAAGGTTACTATTACAAATATGTATCCCCTTCTAAAGATTGATGATTTGTTCAACCAACTTCAAGGTGCCATTATTTTCTCAAAGATAGACCTCAGATCAAGCTCTCATCAGTTGAAAATGAGAGAATGTGACATCCCGAAGACGGCCTTTTGAACTTGATATGGCCACTTTGAGTTCTTGGTGATATCATTTGGGTTGCCAAATGCACCTGTAACCTTTATGGATTTGATGAATAGGGTGTTCAGACAGTATCTTGACATGTTCAAGATCGTATTTATTGATAATATTTTGGTATATTCAAGAGATAAAGAGGAGCATGTCAATCACCTTAGAATTGCTTTGCAGACACTCCGAGACAATGAGTTATATGCAAAGTTTTCTAAGTGTGAGATTTGTCTCAAGTCTGTGGCCTTCCTAGATCATGTGATTTCTGGAGATAGAATTTGAATGGATACTTAAAAGATTGAGGCGGTTAAGAATTGGCCATGTCTAAGCTTACTGACTGATACAACGAGCTTCTGGGATTGGTTGGCTATCACCGGAGGTTTGTTGAGGGATTTTCTTTCATATCTACACCGTTGACCAAATTGACTCAGAAGAAGGTCAAGTTTCAATTGTCTGATGTGTGTGAGAGGATTTTCCAAGAGCTGAAGATGAGGTTAACCACTGCACCAGTGTTGACCTTACCTGATGGAATGGATGGATTTGTTATCTACTGCGACGCTTCGAGAGTGAGATTGGGATATATGTTGATACAGAAGAGAAATGTTGTTGCCTATGCTTCTAAATAGTTTAAGGCGCATCAGAAAAATTATCCCACTCATGACTTGGAATTGGTAGCAATGATGTTTCCTCTCAGACTATGGCTTCACTACCTATATGGAGCATATGTTGACATATTCACAGACTACAAGAGCCTGCAATACGTCTTCACCCAAAGGGAGATTAACTTGAGGCAGAGGAGATGACTTGAGTTACTTAAGGACTACAACATGAGCATCCTCTACCACTCAGGTAAAGCTAATGTGGTTGTGATGCTCTTAGCAGTTTGTCCATGGGAAGCACCGCCCATGTGGAATAGGAGAAGAGAGAGTTAGCCAAAGAAGTCCATAGACTAGCATGATTGGGAGTTCAATTAGATGAGTCAGGCGAAGGAGGAGCTCTTGTACATGATAGCTCGACATCATCTCTAGTAGTGGAGGTGAAGGAGAAACAAGATCAAGACCCTATTTTATTGTAGTTAAAGGATGATATGTGTAAGCAGAAGGTTATGGCTTTCGCCAAATGGGGAGATAGAGTATTGAGGTATCAAAGCAGATTATGTGTTCCCGATGTTGAAGGTGTTAGAGAGAGGATCATGGCAGAGGCCCACAGTTCCAGATATTCCTTCTATCCAAGGTATACCAAGATATATCATAACTTGAGATAAGTCTACTGGTGGAATGGAATGAAGAGAGTCATTATTGAGTTCGTTTCCAAGTGCTCGAATTCCTAACAAGTCAAGGTTGAGCACCAAAGGCTATGTGGAGTGGCTCAGGAATTTGAGATTCCAGAATGGAAGTGGAAGATAATTAACATGGACTTTGTCACTAGTTTACTGAGGTCTCGCAGACAGCATGATTCTATTTGGGTTATAGTTGACCAGATGACTAAGTTTGCACACTTTTTGGTGGACAAGATGACTGAAACTGCAAAGGATTACACCCGGCTTTATATAAGGGAGATTGTTAAATTACATGGGTCCCCTTTGTCCATCATCTCGGATAGAGGAGCTCAATTTACTGCCCAATTTTGGATATCTTTTCGGAAGGGTTTGGGTGCGAAGGTGCACCTTAGCACTGCTTTACACCCATAGACGGATGGCCAAGCATAGTGTACAATTCAGACCTTAGAAGATATGTTGAGGGCCTGTGCCATTGACTTTAAAGGTGATTGGGATGACCACTTGCCTTTGATAGAGTTTTCTTACAACAATAGTTTCCATTTGAGCATTCAGATGGCCACATATGAAGCACTATATGAGAGAACGTGTAAGTCGTTGGTTGGATGATTTGAGGTAGGTGAAGCAGAGTTGATTGGGGCATACTTGGTTCACCAAGCTATGGAGAAGGTAAAGATTATTCGAGAAAGGTTGGAGACTGCACAGAGTTGACAGAAATCCTACATAGATGTTAGAAGCAGAGACTTAGAGTTTGAGGTCAATAACTGGGTGTATTTGAAAGTGTCACCCATGAAGGGTGTAATGAGATTTGGAAAGAAACGAAAGTTGAATCTGAGGTACATTGGCCCTTATCAGATCATAAAAAGAGTGTGCATTGTGGCGTATGAGTTAGAGTTACTATCAGAGTTAGAGGGCATCCACCTAGTCTTCCATATTTCAATGGTTAAGAAGTTTCTGGGAGATCCATAATTGGTTGTGCCCGTCGAGAGTATTGGAGTGAAAGACAGTCTGAGTTATGAGGATGTTCCTGTCCAAATGTTTCATCGCCAGGTTCGAAAGTTGAGGACTAAAGAGGTTGTATCTGTTAAAGTACTATGGAGGAACCAATTCATAGAGGAAGCTACTTGGGAGGTTGAGGAAGACATGAGGACCAAATATCCTCATTTAGTCCTACCTACTGATGATGAGAGAGTTGATGGTAATGAATTTCCCCTAATTTCTTAAATTCATATTCCTTGAGTTCCACTCTCATTCTTAATATGATAGATGATAGAGTTCTAGAGTCTGATTGAGGATTGATGTGATTTGTTTACTGTTTGATTGTTTTACTTGTTGAGTTTCTTGGTGAATTGACCACATGAGTGAGTTGAGAACTAGTTGATTTTTAGAGTCATAGGGAAATTCGTGCCCTGACCCAATTTCCTAGCTTTCTCTTCATTCGAGGACAAATGATCCTAAAAGGGAGATAATGTAACACCCCCTAATTCTTTCTTACATGATATGGATGTAGATATGTAGGAGATTCTGAGAAAAAAATCTGAGAAAAAGCTGCAGAAGCGAGTTTATCAGATTCATTATGATTCATAGAGAAGTTTTCGAGTCGTAAAAAGGGGTCTCGTAGGGAATTTCAGTAACTCTGAGTTTCAAGGCCCTTCTGTTATGAGAGGAGTTTACGACTCGTGGAACCCTTTACAACTCATAGAGAAGGGTTTCATAGCAAACTCCAGTAAGTTGGATTGTAGGTTCATCTTGCTTACGAGAAGGAGTTTATGACTCGTAAGATGAGGTTTCGTACTAAATTCCAGTGACTTCGACTTTTCGATCCCTAGTTTACGAGGGGCCTTCTATGACTCGTAGAACCAGTTACAGTTTTACTGAGGGGTATTTTTGTTCATTCTGTTTCCTATTTAAATAAATCCCTGGTCATTTTAGAAATGAATGAAGTCTTAAAACAAACCCTAAGTGCATTATTTCACATTCTTCACACTTGGGTTTTCTTGAGAGCAGGAGGAAAGGAGGAAGATCTAGGGTTTTTAATTCAAGCACAAGGATTGATTGAGGTTCGATTGTTTCTTTGATTCCCAATTATGTAAGGCTTACTAAAATGTGAAATTCCTTCTTCACATGCCTCTTCAACGTCTTGAGTCAAGATCTGGAAAAGAGTTGAGATTTGAGAAATTCTACTACCCTAACTTTGAATCTTTGTTTTCATCATGCGGTCTTATTATACGACATGAGATAATTACTATATTGCATGAGTACTGATATGAGATTTACACATGTATTTCACACTTGATAGCCTGAACCTTAATTACATGATTTTATGAAATTTTACTCATGTTATTGAATATTTGAGTTGATGTAAATTGGGTATTTAGAGTTGAGTAATTTGAGCATGATTGAGTCTAAAGAGCATGTTACATTGAGTCACATATATTACTATATATGAGTACTTTGTTTGCACTACCTGAGGAGTCATGTTGAGTGAGTCTAAATGACCATTTAAGTCTGAGTTGAATTTGATGATTTACATTGATTGAATGAGTTAATGAATGATGGAAATGAGATACCCCAAAGGGGTTGAGTTTTGAGTGGATTGATGAGCTGAGTATATTTTAACACTGGGAGGAGTATCAAGCACCAAACGTGGAGCAACTATACATCCACTTTAACCCACAGAACTATGTTGCCAACCTAGGATAGTCGTTACAGCTCGTTCTAGCGACTATAGTCCCATAAGTGGACATTTATTATGAATCCAAGAGAGTGTTGATCGCTATTTTCTATGGAAAGTTAAGGGCGGGTGTGGCAATGACGTTGAATTCGTTGTGCATCACCTAATTAAAAGTGGTGGGATGAGGATGTCTGTTAAGAGAAAATCCCAAGCAACATTAATTAAATATGATATTTTATAATGAGTCGATTCCTATTAAGCTTACTTTTAAAAGCATGATTTATTCTAAACTTGCATAAATTGATTTGAGCATGTGTCATTGGGTCGAGGTGAATGAGTTGAGTTTTGCTTTTCTTGAACTATTTTACATACCAATATATTCCATATACTGACATGCACTTGGTCCCACATTATTTCATGATGTAGATACAGGTTATAGAGGACTTCAGGCATCGTTGAGTTCCATATCAGTACACCTTTAGAGTTGGTGAGCCCTCCTTGCATCCCAGAGAAACCCTTCTTTTCCTTTGTTATTTTCATTGAGTATTTACTTCTTTGATTGAGGTGACCATAGCCTGTCATGGCATCATCTAGACTTGCTGAGTAGAGGCTTCATAGACACCAAGTAGAGGAATTTTTGAGTATTTTGTATTCTAAACTTATTTAATGAATACCATGAGTAGTTGAGTTGCATTTTGTTTTGTATAATGCATTCCTATTTCAGTTATTCTCCCATTGTCGAATTGATGTGACAATGAGGCCAAGTGGTTCTTTTGGAAAATCAACAATAGTTCTTTTAAGTGCCGGCCACGCCGAAGGTACCCTCCCGGGGCTTGACAAGAAAGATCCTCGACAGGACTGCGTCGTAGACCTACTTCAGGATATGTCAAAATCTTCCTTGGCCAAAATCTAGAAAAAAACTTTCTTCACTCAAAAATGAACTATGGTAAACCATCTCCACATCACAAACTTGGTCCACCCCTTTTTATTCAATTTTAATTCTTATGTGGGGGGTACTTTGGTCTTTTCATATTTAGCAGTTAATGAACTTGGACGTTTCTAGGACTAAATCCTAATCTATTAACTCTCTAAAAAGCAAAGTATGGCACATAACATGGGACAAATGGAGTAAATTATTTCTCAAATATAGATTAATTTTTTTGGGAAGGGGCCGGAAGAGTAGGAGGACTTGTAGAGAGGGTGGAGTGATAACATATTTTTACCAAATTTAGAAAAAATATTTTTTTTACGATTTTCAAGGGCAGGGCGAGGTCAGGGGTGAATTCTTGTGTCGGAGTAGGGAGTATTTAAAAATAAATTTAAGACGTTTTTTAAAAAAAAAGTTATCTTTTTGAGGGGGTGGGATTTGGAGAGGGGTGGGGAGAGGGTGCGCTGATAGGGGGTTGGAAGTGATAATTCATTTAATTTGAAAAAATATATAATTTAAGAAGTTGTTAAATTTTTGTGGGCGGGAATGAGGAGCGGGACAAAAGATTGTTTTTGAAGCTTTTAATAGCATCTCTACTATAATATAATATGTGTATCCATATTTATCCATATTATCCATTGGGTAACTCATCTTTACTTATTTAAAATATGAACAGAATCTAATACTCTATCCATTTTTGTTTAACTCATTTTTGACTTGACCCATTCGTTTGTCACTCTTAAGTGTCAACCCCGTCAATGCAATCCTCCCTCTCCCTTTATATGCCACCCCAAGCATGACAACCCTTCTCCTCTCTTGACCTATTTTTCAACTTTAATTTTGTTCTTCGTCCAAGTTTAGTTACAAGAATGATGAAAAAGTTTCATCGAAAAATTAATGAGTTTCTATAGCCATTGTTAAAAAAATAGATTCATCATGGATTTTTTTTGTATCGAATAACAGATCATTTTTTTGTTGAAGAAGAACATCCTTACATTCACAAAAATATACATCAATTTAAAGCCAAAATAACATATTAATCTATAATATATTATCTCTTTTCTTCACCAGAAAAAAAATACACACACACAGACACATTCACAACAAATCAAAGCACTTCTATAAAAATTTGAGCAAAGAAAATTATAAATAGAAAAATCGTCTAATAAAATTCACACAAAGAAGTAAGGAAGAAGAAAGAATATTTTTTGTATAAAAAAAATGCTTAATTAAAGTTCTTTACGCACCTATACCTATATGACGTAAATCACAAATAGTTTTTCGCGTAGGCAAAAAACAGTTTAATTCGAGAGGGTAGAGATGTTCAATTGGTACAATTCTTAATTGAATCATCTAAGTAAATTATGAAAATAATTTGAAGGAGCCGCAAATGATTTGATCCTAAAATTCAATACTTCCATTAGCAATATTGATACACCTAATT
>JAABOM020108668.1:0-24712 GCA_011800125.2 Solanum clarkiae
CTGGGATATTGCTGGATTTTATTTGCAGGTGAGGTTAGTTAATAAAACAGAGGAAACTCTGTCGAAATTCCGGCAGGTGTCCAAGTCGGATAAATGAGGAAATTCAGATTAGTATGTGTCTAGGTGCCCCTATCGGGTACTGGTCACGACCCTAGGTTGGGACGTGACAATAAAGACATAATATGAAAGCATAGAACATATAATATGTATATCTATGCAACTCTATAGCATCATACATTCAAAATGAAATAGGATTAGATACATCAATACTCAATACTCCTTACTCATACTCTATGAAGTCTCAACTCAATAATCTAGATGGTATCATGACACGCCACGAACATCCTGATGAGTCATAGAAATATAACTCTTTTAACGCTTTAAACAAAGGATTATTGTGCGTTCTCAAGCAAATTTGTTATTTTAATTTTCATTTTTTATTATTTTTTTTAAAAAAGGCTAAGGCATGGAAGAAATGATAGTATGAAAAAAAAATGAAAAAGAGTGCAAAGAGGAGAAAAAATGGAACAAGTGTAGGCACACGGGGGGCTACACGGCTCGTATACTTCCACACGGACTGTGAGGCTCATCGTGGCCTCACACTTGGCTGATGGCAGCAACTAATGGGCAAAAGCGCAGGAATATTTGACCAAGGTATATCCCACGGCACGTGTCACGGACCGTGGGATGTGACGGTTCATGGTGCAGCTCGTCAAAGTGACGTGAAGTGGGAGTGTGTTGAAAGTTGAAAGATTTTGGCTAAGTGGCATGAGACGACATGCCTCATGAGCCGTTAGGAGTATGACAGACCGTCCCAAGTCCCGTCTAAGTGACGTGAATGTGACACCATCGAAGAACAAGCAAAAAAAGTCCGAGAGTGGAGCCGGACGGAGCGTTACATGGATCATGTCACCAACCATGGTCCATGATGTAGAGGCGTGTGAGAAGACAAGCAAGAAAATGGATAAGGCATGGCAAATGATCCATTAAACGGACCATTTAAGCTCATATGGCCTATCTGCCAGTGCATGGAGAGGCTGCTGGCGAGGAAACGAAGTGCAACTAAATACATCATTTGACGGTCCGTTCAATTAATGGACCATTTGATGATCCATGTCCATGCTGACAGATTTTTCCTATTTTAGTTTGGATTAGGTTTTTTTTTATATATAAATAGTTATTTTATGTTGTTTTTACTGAGTATTGGATGGTTAGAGCTAGAAAACATTGAAAAATATTAGTTTCTTAAAGATTTCACAATATTTTGGGATTTTGCTTATCGAATTCAAGCTTGTAACTTGTGGATTCATTGATTCTTCAATATAAGTCTTTTATTATAAATTCCTTGTATCATTGTGAGTTTTATTCCTTGAATATTTTAGGCTAAACCCACAACTAGAGTTGTAGGAACCATGATAAATCAATAAGATAGGCGAATATGGGGTAAATCTCGGGATTGATTAGCGTATATATCGTAGTAATCTTCATTATAATTTCTTCCTTGATGAGTTGACGCATTAGGATAAGCCTTTATTCATTACATGCCTGAAAGGGATGCTTTGATTAGGAAAGAGTGATACGATGGAGATTCGAGGTTATTAATCTAATCTCAGTACTTGAGATCGAAAGATGAGAGTATTTCGGGATTAACAACAAGGGTTATTACGTATACATTCTGAGACCCAAAGGTGATAAATTATATGCATCTAAGAGGGACTGAGAGGTTCATTACATGTTACTGAACTTGTTAGATCTTATAAACATAATCATGAACAAGTTTATCACTAGATTCGACTATCACATTAGATGTCACGGGGAACACAATCCTTGCCTGGCATAAATTGATTAAAACTAGCTGTTCTTGCTCTCATTTATTGTTTTCTTTAGTAAATTAGTTTAAAAAACCAAAACCCCCATGTTTACTTTATGCACTTTTGTTTCGGGAATAGATATTACATCTGAAAATGGTGCTAACAGATATATTCCCACACATTCCCTGTAGGAACGACCTCAACTCTGTTGAGTTCAATATTTGATAAACGACCGCTTTACTATTCGGTTTGGAGTGTAAATTTGGCGTATCAAATTTTGGCGCCGTTGCTAGGGAATATGACGAAGAAATAGTCTATTAGTTTTTATTTTCATTTT
Source organism: Solanum clarkiae (assembly GCA_011800125.2). Taxonomy (NCBI): domain Eukaryota; kingdom Viridiplantae; phylum Streptophyta; class Magnoliopsida; order Solanales; family Solanaceae; genus Solanum; species Solanum clarkiae. The sequence goes on from JAABOM020108668.1 coordinate 2,149, forward strand.
GTAATACTAGTCCCTAATTTTACTTTTATTTATTGTTTTTGTTTTCTTTTGGTATGGATCCTATGTTGCATGCCAAACACCCGAAGTAAGGGTGAAACACTTGTTACCTATGACCCTGAGCTTACTAAATCAATTTGTAGAATGAATGCCTAAGAACGCGAAGTAGCTAGACTGAGAGAGTTGGTTGTGAACCCTGCAGATGGGGGAAATGATGGTTTGGGTAACGATGATAATACTGGAAATGAGGTACCACCGGCACCACCACATAGACAAGTGTCACTGCCTGGCGTTAGACCCCAAGTGCCTCGGTCGCCCTAAGCAGTGAATGATGATGATGAGGGTGCTAGTACCACTGGGGCAATTGTACTACCCCCACTGCCCGCAGGTGTTAAGTTCACTATCACTGGTACTATGCTGCAGATGCTATAGTTGAAAGGGTTATTCAGCAGAGCAGCAACTGAGGATGTGAATTAGCATGTCCTTAACTTTCTCGCAACATGTCAATCGTCTGAGATTCCTGGGTCAGTTAGCAAGTAATTAGCTTGTGGTTATTCCCATTGTCTCTTTTCGATGCGGCAACTAAGTGGCTGAATGAGCTTCCACATGATTCCATCCACACTCGGGGAAAGTTAAAAAAGGCATTCTAGGAGAGGTTCTTCCCTGCATCAATATAACTCAAAATCACTGATGACATTGGCTCTCACAAGAAATTATCGAATGAAGCACTACATGAAACTTGGGAGAGATTCAGGTAGAAGCTTAGGCAATGCCTCAATCATCTCCTCACAGATGAGCATTTGAAGCAAGTCTTCTACAGGTCCTATAATTTTGGTGATCTTAGATCAGGTAGCCAAGAACAACAGGGCGTGGCACACATGAAGACCCAACCGGATTGGCTGGCAAAGCTGTTCTTAGAAGGGGATGCAGAAAAGGTAAAAGTTGTAGATAGAATGCCTAGGTACGATGATCAAGGGTATAACTATGATGATAAGGCGAACTTCTTAGGCAACCAGGGGGGTTATTGGTAATTCAACGCTGGTATTCAAGGTCAGAATTATGGTCATGATCAAAACAACCGAGGAAACTGACAGAATAAAGACGACTATAGGAGCTATGAGCGACAGAACGATATTGGTAGAAACTCAAAGTTAGAAGAGAAGATAGCAAAGGTGCTTGACAAAGTTGAGTCCACGGAGGTAGGGATGCGAGATATAAAAGGGGAGATGCCCAATGTTCGATAGTTGGTCGACTCGCATTCCACCTCAATCAAGCAACTAGAGCAGCAGATGGGGAAATTGTCAGCAGCCATAAACCAGAGAAAAGCTGGGTCACTGTCAAGCGACACTAGTCGGAACCCAAAGAATGACGGTCATTGCATGGAAGTAACCACGAGGAGTGGTAAGGTACTTTCTGACCCTGTTGTGACCAGTAATATAGGTTTGGATGAAGCTAAAGGCAAGATGCCTAACCCCGTGGAGAAGCATGTTGATGACTTGAGTGAAGAGGTAGAGGTAACACCAGCAAAGCCTGAGGTTAGCAAAGAGCTTGAGATGATACCAGCAGTGACCCAACCTCTGCCAGTCATTCCTAAGCCACCAGCACTATTCCCACATAGGTTGTAGAAGAAGGTTGAATATGGAAAGTTTCAGAAGTTCTTGTCTATGCTAAAAGAGATTTCAGTAAACATTCCTCTAGTGGAGGCACTTGAGCAGATGCCGAGCTACGCTAAGTTCATGAAAGACTTAGTCACTAAGAAGAGGACAACCATAATAGAGCCGACAAATAATCTCCACCACTGTAGTGCCATCGCCATAAGATCTCTTGTAGAAAAGAAGGAAGATCCAGGAGCTTTCACTATCCTGCATACAATTAGAGCATTTGATTTTGTAAGAGCTCTCTGTGATCTGGGTGCTAGCATCAACTTGATGCCGCTGGCAGTTTACAAGCAACAGGGCTTAGGAGCCCCCACACCCACTACAATGCGGCTACTCATGGCAAATAGAGCGGTAAAGCAACCCGTGGGAATTCTATATGATGTTATGGTTTGTGTGGGTCGGTTTATTTTTCTGACAGACTCTCTTATTCTGAACTATCAGGTAGATTTTAAGGTTTCCATCATCCTTGGGAGACTATTTTTGGCTACTGGCAGGGTATTGGTAGAGTGGAGCAAGGAGAGCTGACTTACAGACTCAACACAGAAGAGGTGAAGGTCAATGTGTGTGTTGCAATGAAGAGACCTAAAGAGGTGGCGGTGATGCCTATCCTAGATGTTGAAGATGATTGTCTGTCTGAGATCCCACTTGAGGAAACAATGAGTGTAGACACACTAGCAGCAGTTTTGATGAATTTCCTAGATGATGATATTAGTGGGTATGCAGACACCGTGAATGTGCTGCAAGGTAGGGGAACCTGGCCATTTGTCCCCAGAAAGTTGGACTTAGATATGCAGAACAGGTCTACCCCACCCGCTAAACCATCCACCGAGGAGCCTCTAGCTGTGGAGCTTAAGGAACTGCCCCAAAACCTCAGGTATGTACTTTTGGGTACTGACAATACTCTTCCTATGATTGTAGCCATAAATCTTTATGAAAACTAGGTAAAGGCATTGTTGGGGGTCCTCCAAAATTTCAAGCGAGCTATTGGTTGGACCATTGCAGATATCAAAGGGATTCCTCCATGGATATGCACACACAAGATAAAATTAGAGGATAATGGTGTGCCTAGCATTGAGCATCAACGCAGGCTAAACCTACCTATGTAAGAGGTGGTAAAAAAGAAATCATCAAGTGGTTGGATGCTGGGGTGATATACCCTATTTTTGACAGCAAGTGGGTCAATCCAGTGTAGTGTGTCCCGAAAAAAAGGGGCATGACAGTGATTGCCAATGACAAAAATGAATTGGTCCCTTCGAGACGACTGGATAGCGAGTGTGCATGGACTACCAAAATCTGAATAAATGAACCTTCAAGGAACATTTCCCTATGCCCTTCATGGGCAAGATGTTAGACAGGTTGGCAGGTCGAGGGTGGTACTGCTTCTTGGACGGGTATTCGGGTTACAATTAGATATCCATAGCCCCGGAGGATCAAGAGAAGATGAGTTTCACTTGCCCGTATAAGACTTTTACTTTTCAAAGGATGCCCTTCGGGCTATGCAATGCCCCAACCACCTTATAGCGCTGTATAATGTCGATCTTTTTTGACATGGTTAAAGACACCCTTGAGGTATTTATGGATGACTTCTCTATAGTGGGTGATTCCTTCGATACATGTCTGTTGAATCTTACCAGGGCATTACAGCGTTGTGAGGAGGCTAACTTGGTGCTAAATTGGGAGAAGTGCCACTTCATGGTCAAAGAAGGGATAGTTCTTGGTCATAAGATTTCTGAGAAGGGCATAGAAGTGGATAAGGCGAAGATTGAGGTGATTGAGAAACTGCCGTCTCTCATATCTGTGAAGGGGGTCCAGAGTTTCCTTGGGCATGTAGGTTTCTACCGATGATTTATCAAAGACTTCTCCAAGATCACACATCCTTTGTGTAAACTATTGGAGAAGGATTCAAAGTTCCACTTTGATGATAGCTGCAAGCATGCCTTTGAGACTCTGAAGCAAAAGCTTATTTCTGCTCCTGTGGTGGTTGCACCTGACTGGACTTCCCCGTTTGAGGTGATGTGTGATGCAAATGGAATTGTTGTGGGTGTTTTGCTTGGATAGAAACGCAACAAGATTTTCCACTCCTTATATTATGCCAGCAAGACCCTCAATGATGCTCAAAAGAATTATACAGTGACTGAGCAGGAATTGTTAGTTGTGGTATATGCATTTGACAAGTTCCGAGCATATTTATTGGGGACCAAATCAATACTGCACACCGACCATGCCACTTTGAGAAACCTCATAGTAAAGAAAGACGCTAAGCCACGGTTGATTAGATGGGTTCTCCTGTTGCAGGAGTGTGACTTTGAGGTCCTAGACAGAAAAGGATCTGAGCACCAAGTAGCAGACTACTTGTCCAGATTGGGGGATGAGTCAAGACTGAAGGATTAGTTGAACATCGATGATTCCTTTCCCGATGAGTAGGTATTGGCAGCTTCTGTTGATCTCATTCTTTGGTTTGCTGATTTTGCTAACTTTTCGATGAGCGATGTTATGCCAGAGGGCCTTAACCCTCACCAGAGAAAAATGTTTCTTTTTGATGTCTGCAGGTACTTCAAGGATGACCCATACTTGTTCAGAACATGTGTTGATGGGGTTATCAAGTGGTGTATTCCAGAAGCAGAGATGTTGAGTATAATGGAGGCCTGTCAGTCATCAGCAGTAGGGGTCGTCATGGTGGGGCCAGAATGACGAAGAAAATTCTCCAATGTGGGTACTACCGATCCACCATCTATAAAGATGCCCACAACTTGGTGTTTGGGTGTGATCAGTGCCAGCGACAGGTTAACATCTCCAAGTGCCAAGAGCTGCCCATGACCCCTATTATTGATATGGAGATTTTTGACATCTGGGGCATCGACATCATGGGCCCATTTGTGAGTTCATATGGAATGAAGTACGTCCTGGTGGCGGTGGACTATGTCTCCAAATGGGTGGAGGCAGTTGCATTGGCAAACAATGAGAACAAGAGTTTTGTCCAATTTTTGAGGCGGAACATCTTTTCCAGATTTGGGACACTCAGAATTATCATTAGAGACGGGGTTTCTCACTTCTGTAACAAGGTTTTTCCGTGCAGCCCTCGCAAAATATAACATACGACAGCACAAGGTTGCCACACCTTATCACCCGCAGACTAGTGGGTAGGTTGAAATGTCAAACAAAGAGATCAAGGAAATCCTAACCAAGTCTGTGAATGCTACCTGGATAGATTGAGAGAGGAAGCTAGATGATGCACTTTGGGCCTATAGGACGACTTACAAGGAACCTATTGGTATGTCCCCATATAAATTGGTGTTTGGTAAAGCCTGTCATCTGCCCGTAGAGTTAGAGGAAAAGGCACTTTGGGCTTTAAAGAAGATCAACATGAATTGGGAGGAGGCTGCTGACTTGAGACTTGACCAACTCAATGAGTTGGATGAATTTCGCCTCCACGCATATGAGAGTGTTGCACTATACAAACAGAGGATGAAGGTCCAGCATAACAAGCATATTGCCCAATGGAGCTTTGGTGTGGTGACAAGGTCTTACTTTACAACTCTAGGTTGAGACTCCTCCCAGGTAAGCTGAAGTCAAGGTGGTCTGGCCCGTACACGATTAGCCAGGTGTTTCCCCATGGTGCAATTAATCTAGAAGTAGAAAATGGAAATCGATTCAAGGTAAACGACCGGTGAGTGAAGCAATATGTGGGTGCAGAAGAAGAGGCCTCAAAAATAGAGGTCTTACTCCTTGATGAAGTCTGAGTAGTCAAGACAATATGTCATGCCACGATGTTAAATCAAGCGCTTTATGGGATATATATATAGGTCACACAATTTTCTTTTTTTTTGATTCGTATTTCCAGGTGAGTATAGGTGCCATTTTGGAGAACGAAAGCACACAAAGAGAACCGGATGTCACAGCAGCTAAAAGTTGGCAAAGTGTGACCATATGGGCCGTTACACGACCTCATACCGCCTATATAGGTAGCCGTCAGGTAGGCTCGCATGGTATGGGACTGTGGAATCGAGAAAAAGTGGCCAAGTGGAGTGACAAGACCAATCCACATGGACTGTGAAACGTGTCATGACTCATGTAGCGAGCCATCTAGGCGAAACAATGCACGAAAGGTCAAGCATGTGTTTATTTTGTTAATGTTGTCCACATAGATGTATCTCATGGTTCATGAGATAGTCAACGGTTCATGCGAAAGGCTGTGAAGTGTACGCATATCACGAGGGTTCCATCTAAGTGAGTTTTTGAGACCAAGTAGTGGGGACGAACGGTCCAAATGGACCATGACATGTGTCACGGGCCGTGAGACCGCCGTGTGGCAAGGTTGATCGGTCAACTTAGTTGACCAAGATTATTTAAAATTACCCAACTTGGTCCTAACAATTCATTTTCACTTTCCTTTCTCTCTCTAAACCCACGACCCTCTCTCGCTTTATTACTATTTATCCCTCAAAATTTCCAACAAATTATCATCTTATTTGTGACAAATCGTGAGTTAATCACATGATTCGTAGCTTAAACCAAGTGCGGGTATCAAGTTTTTCAAGAAACTCCACTTCTTCACTGCTATTCACTAAGTAAGAACCTAATTTCTCTATCTTCTAATGTTGATTTTGGTTCTTACATGTGTAGATCTTAGTCAAAGATTACTTCTTTCTTGATTTAAAGCATCATAATCTGCATTATTGATGTGGGCGTGCATGTGGAGATGAAAACCACCATTGTTGAGCTCTTAAGGTCTAAACCATGAAAAGTGAGGATTTTTGTTACTTTTTGACATTATCTTTGGGGAAATTGACTTGAATATGCTATTTTGTGGATGGAATCATGAGTAAGTAGAGTGAAATTGCATAAACTTGGGTGTGCATGCATAATGTGTTGGGAATTGGTCCACGGGGGTCGAACGTCCATTTTCACGGACTGTGTCACTGTTCACTGGTCGTTATATGCACTGTCAGCCACCAAGTGGCCAAGTGCCCTCTGATGGGCCCTTTCACGCATCATGTCTTGTTACACCGACCGTGTAGGGTCTCGTTGACCTTGTTTCACCTGTGTTATTTTACTTAGAGAAATTTTTACTTTTAATTTGTATATGCTCTTAAGTGCAAGGGCCCTATGATAGACTGGGTGACATCATTCTTCAGGGTTCTTATCATTTTTATGGCATAGGGGGGAGTCTGAGTACCCGTTAGTGCGTCAACCTACGTATGCAATAAATTATAACAACAAGTATTCCTTTGTGGCACTTGCACGTACTATGGGTCCATGACGTAGCTTAGTCAGATGTAGTGATAGGGACGAGCCTATGTCATTCCTCCATGAATCTCCAACTGTATTATTTAGAAACCAGGTTGGGAGTGACTCAGGTGAGGCAATGTCTCCCCCCACTATAGAGGAAATATATCCCCCCACTCTCCTCGTTCTATGCAGGCCCATGCATCAGGCTATCGCAGAGCTCCCCAGTCTGAAGAGAGGGCCTCTTCCATGAGAGTTGAGGAGGAGACAGCTGCCCCGGAACAGAAGAACATTTTAGACCAGGATGTGCAAGGGCAAACTCCGAAGGCTGAGGGTCATGATACTGAAGAGCAGACAAATGAGGTCGAACTTGAAGACAGTGATACCGAAGCCATTAATATTGCAGTCTCCCAAATGACAAAGCCTGAAACTGCCTGGGCACTTATTGTCTTTCTGAGGGGCCGGTGGACAGTACCAGGCTCTAAGGATATCTACACTAACAGACTGACAAAAGTTTCTGGGGGGTTCAAACAGCGGCCGGTCCTTCCAAAGGTTCGGGTAATCACTGACCAACTTGATAGAGTTTCGAAAATCAGAGATACTTTTAACTCATATAGGTTTGGTTGGATGGCGCAACCACCAGGGTACTATGGGCCTGCCATTGTTCATGAGTTCTATTCCAACTATGTCACTAGTCCACTGAATATAGTGAAGGGTACCCAATTAAGAATGGTGAAGAGACAGGTCGCCCTTACCATGTCCCCAAGGTCACATGTAATGGTGCGTGGTACTCGAGTGATATATCAAAAACCACCATTAACCAGTTCGTATTTGGGCTAGACTACCAAGATCCTCCGGATACCTAGTTTATGGATATTCACATGCAGATTATGGACACAGTGCGGATGCCTGATTAGTCACCTTGTGCTGCATTGTTGGCGTGGATCGCAGAGCGAGGCACCTTGGGTTACAGACCCTAAGTATCCTATCACCAAAGCATCATTGGCATTTGTTGTAAAAATTTTATGGTCAGTGGTACGGACCAGGTTGCGGCCCACTGGAAATAATAACCTACTCCAACCTTCGATATGCTTCTTTGATAACATGCCTGATGTCCAGATATGGAGTAAATGTGGGCCGAATTATTGCTTTCGAGATGTGAGACCAAGCTTTATTTGAGAGAGCTGTCATGCCCTTCCCATGCCTGGTTCATGCCCTGTGTAAATAGGTTGGTGTTCCCACTACTCAATGTTTGGATAAGAAGATAGCTCCAAGGGCATAGCAAACATTGCCCTGATTAAGGATGTTCAAAACCCACACATGAGGAGCAGAACACGTTCTCTAGGGGGCTGAAAAACTTCCCATCCTCACCTCCGTAGAAACCCTTGCCATTTGAGGACTGCATCACCGCCCCACTATCAGGCGCAACTCCTTCAGTGCAGCAAGGGTGCACATATGTGCCTTACGAGTTTTTGGCCAGATTGGCGTGAACCAGTGGCAGACGCAGGGCATTATTGATTCAAATAGTAGATAGGATTCCCTACGTCATCCAATCTTATTCACAACGAGGGGTGGACTAATGTGATGACATCCTTAGGAGCCAAATCACCACCCTGCAGAGCCAAGTCAGCACATTGGAGGGATACTTCCACAACATGTTTGGGAGTATGACTGGGGATGAAATGAAGGATCTTGTATAGACAGTGAATGGTATGAGGGCTCAAATTGCTAAGCTGACTGCGCAGTACTAGGCCCCTACACCGGCCCCGCCTCCAGAGTTGCAGATGAACCTATTCAATGTCCCAATGACGCCGGTTCTGGATGAGATATAGGGTGTTCCACCAGCCCTATCTGAGGCACCCGCTCCACCCACTGAGCAGCTCAGGAGGAAGGACAAGGGTAAGCACCATGGTCACCAAAAGAATCCTCCCCATGACCCACAGAAGGAAGAAAAACGACAGATGCACAAGGTCGCCAAGGCCCAATGCCAAGCAGCAACAGAACGGGAAGAACGAGAGCGGCTGGCCACAGAGGTGGCATGGGCAGGAGCCTCTATTAGCACCTTTGGACCGGGTGCTATATATGCTAATGATGATACCCCAGGGGGTCTGGTCCCACTGACACTACTAATGCCTAAGGCATCCCAGGCATTTTGTACCCCCTATCTGTTCATTTAAGTGTGTTATGGTGTAGTAAGGACACTACACTATCTTTTGGAGGGGGTGGGGTATACTGCCACTAGAGAGTTTTCCTTCCAGGTTTCTTTTCTCTCAAGTGTATTGTCTAGTAGAATTGACATGTTTAGGTCATATTGTTTGTGTAAATCTAAGTGTTCACAGAAGTCTAAGGTATCCCTTGTGTTGATCGTGGTGATGTTCCATATTAACAATGCTAAGTAGATTTGTGTTTGCATCTCATCATGACCAACTTGCATGATTGTGGTGAGTATTATATATGTATGGTTGGTATGTTGATGAATGAAGTAGGCGTATGTGATTTAGTACCAACTAGTATAGAAGATATGCCATGTGTGTGTGAGCGAATTGCATAATTCCGTCGATGCACTTGTGAGGTAGAACTTGCTCGATTAGTCCCACTGAAATAATTGAATGATTGGATTAGGAAGGGATCTTAGGCTATGTTGTTTATAGTCACTTAGCCAAGAAAAATTGACCAACCAAATGAAATTGTCCCTTCGAACCAAAAGTTGAGCCTAAATGGACTTTTTATTTGTAGTCATACAAATTCACCTCCCCAATCTATCTGTTAATCTTTGTTCTGGCCTTGGTCTCTCCAAGGACATTGTGAACCACCGCCTAAGGCTAAAGCCTAAGTTGAGGGTGTCTTATATATGCCCTGGTCCTTCAAAAGGATATTGTGAACCTTGACACAAGCCAAAGGGGTAAGTTGAGGGTGGCTAGTGCAGGGAGAGCAGAATAATGAGTGTGGAAAAGAATAAAGTGATAAAAGGAGAAAAAGAAATAGATTGTGACCATGAGCAAAGCAATGAGAAAAAAAGAAAAAGTATAAAAATGAGTGAATGAGCACGGAAATCACTTCCTGTACTATAGAAAGTGGAAAAATAGGGGCAAGAAAAGTTGGTGACCAAAAAGAAAATGATTGAGTTAAAGCAAGTGTCGGGGAGAGGCCATTTAGTCACTTTAATCCTAAATATACTAAGCCCGAGCCCGACCCTTTGTTACAAGCCGAAAAGTCCTCATATTATCCTAAAAAGACCATTGAAGAGTTAATGTTGTAAAAATAAGGGCAAGTTCATGATCGAGGCGTGTGTGTCCACTGGAAGTCATTTCTGAGAGTGAGTGACTACATTGCAGTCTCTGTTTTATATACTTACATTGAGTGTGAGACTTTTTTTTGGTGAGGACACTATCTTTTACATCAGTAGAGTGCTAACTTAACTGGGCTCACTTTATTCCTGATCATATATGGACTGACCATGCATGCATGATGTTTGCCTTAATCTTTATGAGTCCGTTTGGGGTGTGAGTACATTTTTAAACTTGTAAGCGGGACATATGTATTGAAAATTATGGGGGCGATCCATATTCTAAGTGAGCACTGGTATTTATGCATTGTTTTGTTAAGTTATTGTTGCTTGAGGACAAGCAATCGTTCTAAGTTGAGGGTGCTGATTTGTCGTAGAAATATGTCCCATTTGAGACCGTTTAAGCTAAGACGTGGCAAACGGTCTATTAGACAGACCGTTTAAGCTCATAAGGCCCATCTGCTGGCGCGTGGAGAGGTTGCTGGCAAGGAAACGAAGTCCAACTAAATGGACCGTTTGACGGTTCGTTCAACTTCACACGGACCGTCTAGTCACCCGTGTCCATACCGATGGATTTTTCCTATTTTAGATAGTATTAGGTTTTCTTTATATATAAATAGTTATTATATGTAATTTTTTACTGAGTCTTGGATGGCTAGAGCAGAAAACATTGAAAAATATTTTTTTCTTAGAGATTTCACAAAATTTTGGGATTTTGCTTATCGAATTCAAGCTTGTAACTTGTGAAATCATTGATTCTTCAATAGAAAGTCTTTTATTATGAATTTCTTGTATCATTGCAAGTTTTATTCCTTGAATATGTTAGGCTAAACCCACAATTAGGGTTGTGGGAACCATGGCAAATCAATAAGATAGGCAAATATGGGGTAAATCTCGGGATTGATTAGCATATATATTATAGTAATCTTCATTATAATTTCTTCCTTGATGAGTCGATGCATTAGGGTAAGAATTTATTTATCACATGCCCGAAAGGGATGCTTTGATTAGGAAAAGAGTGCTACGACGGAAATTCAAGGTTTTTAACCTAGTCTAAGTACTTGAGATTGAAAGGTGAGAGTATTCCAGGATTAACAAGGGTTAGTACGTATACATTTTGAGAGCAATAGGTGATGAATGATATGCATCTAAGAGGGTCTGAGAGGTGAATTAGATGTTACACAACTTGTTAAATCTTAAATACGTAACCATGAATGAGTTTACCACTAGATTCGACTATCGCACTAGATGTCACGAGGAACACAATCCTAGCCTTGCATAAATTGATTAAAATCTAGTCGTTCTTGCACTCATTTATTACTTTCTTTAGTAAATCAGTTTGAAAAGGCAAAACATCCCATACTTACTTTATGCACTTTTGTTTCGGGAACAGATATTACATCTGAAAACAATGCTAATAGATATATTCTCACACATTCTCTGTGAAATTGACCTGCTTTATATTTGATGAATAACCATTTTACTATTCCGTTTGGAGTCTGGGTGTATCACACCCAAAATAAAGAAATAAAAATCTACTAGATCAACTCATAAGCTAAAGGAGCTCCTCCGAAAAGCAAAGAGGGCTCACCAACTCTGGAAATGTACTGATCTAGATCTCAACGATATGCAGACTGAAGTCCTCTTGCATATGTATCATAAAATGATGCAGGACTAAATGGATATTAGTACATGGAATATACTGATATATAAAATAACTCAAGAAAGTAAAGCTCAACTCACGCATCTTGACTCAATAACTCATGATCAGCTCAGTACATGCAAGTTGAAGTAAATCATGCTTTTCAAAATATACTTAGTAAAAATAAACTCAATTTAAAATATCATTTTCAATCAATGTTGCTTAGAAGTTTCTCTTAACCGACATCCAATTCCATTACCTTTAGTTTGGTGATGCACAACGAAGGTGACGTCATTGCCACGCTTGTCCTAAACGTTCAACGGTAAAGGACAATCAACTCTCTCTTGGATCCATAATAAATATCCACTTGCGGGATAAGACTCGTCAGAATGAGTTGCACGACTATCCTATGTTGGCAACATAGTTCTGTGGGTTAAAGTAGATATCTACTCGCTCCCTGCATATTTCTTGATAATCCTTCGAAGACTAAAACACGTTTAACTTATCAATCAAATCAGTCTTCAAGGCTCAATCAATCAACTCAAAACTCAACCTTATTTTGATATCTTATCTCAACTCATCTCAGTTACTCATCAACTCATTCAATCAAATGTATATCATCAAATTCAACTCAGACTCTGACGATCATTTAGACTCAGTCAATTTGACTCCTCATATAGTTTAAGCAAGGAAATCATATATACTAATGTATGTGACACAATACAATATTATTTTCATACGCAATCCTACTCAAATTACTTAATTGAGATGCTCAAACTCAACCGCAACTTAGTGACATGCATAGAATTTCACAAAATCATGTGATTTAGGGCTCATGCTATCAAATATAAACTTTACCTCAATTTTGTATATAGAAATTATGCAATGCAATAAATATCTCATAAGTTATCAAGAGAGTCATAATAAATACAAGAATTTCAGTATTTAGATAATCATATTTCTCTAATCTCAACTCTTTCCCAAATCAAGACTCAAGATGATGAAGGGAGTGTGAAGAAGAAAATTTCATATTTTTGTAAGCCTTACATACCTAGAAATAGAAGGAGCAATCAAACCTCAATCGATCCTCGCCCTTGAATTGAAAACTCTAGCTTCTTCTTTTCTACTCTAGTGCTCTCAAGAACCATTGAATGAATAAAGGTGAATAATACTCAGGGCTCTTTTCTAAGGATTTATTCAAGCCTAAAATGACCAAGGGTCAAATGGAATAGGGATTGGAATGGACAAAAATATCCCTCATTAAAACTGTCATTCGGATGTATGAGTCGTAGATCATTCTATGGGTCGTAGATAGCCTCTCATAAATCAAAGGGGTCTTGAGATTAACTTACTGAAATTTACCATGATACTCCTCTCCATAAGCCATAAAGCATTCACGGGTCATAAAATCCTCTCATAAATAAGAGGTCTGAAAATTTGAGTTACTGGAGTTTATCATGAATCCTTCTCTACGACCTGTGACATGCTTTACGAGTCATATACCATTTCATAAATATAGTCTTCACACTTAGAAAATTTCACCAAATCATCTTGGGCCCTGCTCCATTCTAAATGTAGAGTTGTTGTTGGATATTATGTGTCTATTTTTTCAAGCTTGACTTTTCTTATGTTGTCATACTTATGAAAGACTTCTTTTAGTCCTGTTTCCCCTATTTCCAAAATGATCCCTATTTATGCCTATTTTACTTTTGCAACCAAGGATGTATGCATGTTATGATCAAGAGGCTTGTTTGGGTTATTTTCGGACTTTTGATTTGCCATGTCATGTCTAGGCCCTAGGCTTGGGTTGTGACAAGCTTGATGTCAGAGCACTAGGTCATTAATGTCCTCGAAAATCCAACACACCGCATCGATTAAAGTCTTATTCATGATTCTGAAGCACGCCACAACTATGAATGAGAGGATATGAGGCATTTTAGGAAATGTTTCACTTCTTCATGATCTATGTCGTGCGGTAGAGCTAGACCCTCTAGGGATTATTTCTCCTTCTTACTCATTACATTTCAGCAAATGTCTCAAGCTATTCAAGGTAGTAACCATCTCTCACTTGAAGGTCAACTTCCCAATGGCGACATATCTAATGCAGAGATTTGCAGTGCTCTATAGCTATTGGCCAAGGTTGTAACTGCTCAACATGACCAATCGGTGGGTACCATAGGATCCCAAATGATAAGAGGGGGAAGAGAAAGGCAAAGAGAGCCCGAGTTGAGGATGATTCATCTTCTACTAGATTACGGTGCCCAAGTAAAGGAGGAAAGGATCCATTTTGTCATTTGTCAAGGGTATGGAAAGAAGCATCAAGGAAAATGTTTGGTGGGCATGGGCAGTTGTTTCAAGTGTGGCGGTATTTGGGCAAAAGATGAGAGGTTGTGCAGTGTCCTTAAAGGAAAAAAAAAAGAAGGGCTCGACTTGAAGGTAGGCTTCCATATGCTAAGCATAGTGGAAATGGTGGAATGACTCATCCTAGGTGCCTAAAATGTGGGAGAAATCATGGTGGCACATGTTGGAGGAACACGGGTGCATGCTTTTGGTGTGGTAAGATGGGCCACAAGATTGTTGATTGTCCATATGCTCTCCATGGAAGGCAAGAAGTGGATGTGGTGCCCCATGTTATTACCCGTATATTAAAGGTTTTTCGATTATGATGTGTATATTTTGATAGATCCAGGTGCCATTCTTTCTTTCATTACTTCTTTTGTTGCCCAAAAAACTTCATGTGTGTCTCGAATTGTTATGTGAATCTTATGAAGTGTCTACCCCTGTTGTTGAGTCTACTATTGCTAAAAGAGTCTACAGAATCATCTGGTGTCTATATTGCATAAAGTCTTTCCTTGTAATTTTGTTAAACTTGACATGGTGGATTTTGATATTATTTTTATGATGGATTGGTTACATGCATATCATGATTTGTTGATGGTAGGGCCCGTAAAGTTAGGTTCCAATTCCCTAATGAACCTGTTCTTGAGAGGGAGAGTTGTAATATGGTAGTCAAGGATAGATTCATTTCTTGTCTTAAAGGCCAAAAATTAATTTCTAAGGGTTGCATTTACCATCTTGTAAGGGTTAGGGATGTTGAGTCTAAACTCCTTCCTATTGAGTCGGTTCTGGTGGTCAATGAGTTTCTTAATGTCTTTCCTGATGGGCTTCTCGATGTTCCTCCTGAAATGGAAAAAGACTTTGGTATAGACCTCCTTCCCGATACACAACCCATTCCCTTCCCCTTTACCGTATGGCCCCGGCGGAGTTGAAGGATCAATTGAGAGATTTGTTGGAGAAGCATTTCATAAGGTCTAGGAAGTCAGCTTGGGATGCACCAGTATTATTTATGAATAAAAAGGATGGTTCCCTTGGAATGTGCATTGATTACCAGCAACTTAATAGGATCTTTAAACCCTACCTTGATATGTTTGTGGTGGCCTTTATTGATGATAACTTGACTTATTCCCGAGGTGAAGAGGATCATGTGAATCATTTGAGAGTGTTGTTGCAAATTTTGAGGGATGAAATGTTATTTGCTAAATATGAAAAGTATGAATTTAGGTTGAATGAGGTTGAAAATGGTGTAGTGGTAGTTGATGGTTCCAAATCTTCTTTGAGTGAGGAAGTCAAGTCAAAACAAGACCTTGATCCCGTCTTACTAGAGTTGAAGGCCTTGGTAAAGGATGGTAAATTGGTGGTTTTCTCCCAAGGGGGAGATGGTGCCCTTAGGTACCAAGGTAGGTTGTGTATGTCTAGAGTTGATGACTTGGAGGACTTGATTTTTGAAAGAAGCACATAAATCGTCCTATTCTATTCATCCCGGATTTACAAAGGTGTATAGGTATTTTACGAAGGTATCTTAGTGAGGTTGCATACGAATTGGAGTTACCTATGGAGATGAATATGGTTCATCCGGTATTTCATGTGTCTATATTGAGGAAGTGTGTGGGTGACCCAAGTACCATTGTGCCCTTAGAAGTTGTGGGAGTTATGGAAGACAACTTGACCTATGAAGAGCTCTCGGTAGACATGTTTAATAGATAAGTAAGAAAAGAGGTTGAGGAACAAGGATATGCCATCCAGCAAAGCCCTTCTGAAATCATCAAGTTGAGAGTGTCACTTGGGAAGCCTAAGCGAACATGACGAAGTGACATCCCTATCTTTTTCTCAATCTACTAAAGCCTAAGGTACTAGGTTCTTTCTTTTCCCAAGAGGTTCTACTCCTTTCAATTCTTGAGGCTCATGGCATGACATGCTTATATGTGCATTAAAATAATTTATAGGGTGTTTTGAATGATTTGAATACATTTTGGCATAAGTTTTTACTACTTTTTGATTTTCAACCAGTAAACTATGCATTGAATCTTATGATTTGGAATTTTCATGTTCTAAGTCAAGTCTTTCAAGCCTTGTTCTTCCACATTCGAGGCCGAATGTCCCCAAGGGGGATATGTTATAAGGACCCGAATTTTCGTATAGCTATAGTGATGCTTGGAATTTGGTTTCAGAAAGTTTTGAGCCAAGATGACACCTTATGGAAGCCTCCACGGGTTGTGTAACCTCCTATATGGGACCCCCAAATCAGTTTGAACTCCTTCATTACTATTTGTTCTTATTCTAAACACTTAGCTTCTTATTCACTCGCTCAAACTCTTGCCGTATCCTCTTTTCGAACTCTAAATGGTGGATTCCCATGCAACCTCCAAGCTCAATATAAGTTCACTTTCAAATCTTCAATTCAGGCTTATTTATGTTTTTTCAGGCCATCGTAGGCCTTCTACATCAAGCCAAGTTCGAAGAAATTCCATCAGCTAAGTTTTTCACAAGTACCAATAGAAGGGTCAACTTTAAAGGGTCATATCTCTTAGCTCAAAAGGAACTTGGTGTCCCACGACCTATCAAATTAAAGCTCTTTGAATTAACTTTCCAATGCACTAGGTTTCACCTCATTTAGAGTTTGGATGAAGAAGTTATGCCCTTTTCGTAAATCTCTCTTGTGTTGTGGTGTCACCATTTCACTAAGGCAAGCCACACGGGCACCCATACAGGCCGTGTAGAATCCCACGAACTGTGGTGATGACCTTGGGCCTGAAACGACCACTTTTTGGCCAAGTAATGTGCCAAGACCAGCCACACGAATCATGTGGTGTGGTACGGGCCGTGAGGCTTCCGGGGTGAAAATTTTTCTAAGTGTTGAGCCAAGTTCCAATTTCCATATTTATGCCTAACTGCAGTCTCACGAGCACTCCACATGAACCATGGAGTGCACACGAGCTGTGAGGCCTCAAGTGAGGTAACACTGTCATTTTCTCTCTCCGTTTCACTAATGACATTTTCGTAAATTTAATTTATTCTAATGACTTTTTGGGACTTCCTATACATTCTTAACACTTTCTAAAGACCTAAACCCTACTCCTTATTATCAAATTCATTCCTCTCAATTTGAATACACTCTCAAATTCTCTCAAGAACACATACCAAACCCCCAATAAAAATTCAAGGAAACTCAAGAACAAGTTTTGAATTTCAAGACCCCACTCCAAGCTTCAAGTCTCCTTAAAGCTTATCTCAAGAAAACCCCAAGTTTAAGGTATATGGGTTTCATCCATTGGGTCCTTTCACCCATGGAGCTCAATCTTCTCTTTTTATAAAAATTGCATGATTTCAAGTTGTATTACTTATGGGTATCTCTTATTATGAATTATGAACTAAATTGTATTGCAGTTTTATCAAGTATTGAGTGATTATACATGAATATCTATTTTCAAGTTTATATGATGAGTTGGTTTACATCTATTGAAACTATGCATGATTTAAGCTATGAAAACTATGAGCTGTTGTGAAGTTTTGATATGAATTACATGATACCCATGATGGGGTTCTACCATAATAATAGTGGGCTGATTTACATGATTTTAAGATGCATTGATTTCACTATTTCATGATCCATACACTTGAATTTGCATGATTTAGAGCATGTGTCTATATGTTCCCACAAAGTGTTTATTAAAATGTCATAACAAGAACTCTTAAGCCAACTATGGGCTATTGCAAGCTTTTATATATCAAGTGATTTCAAGATGATTATTATCTTTCACGCATATATTAAATTCATGAAAATATCTATGATTTTGCAAGTTACAAGTTGAGCCTTTTTTCAAGATTTTCACCTATTGTGAGTTATTCATGTTAGAGCAAGGGTTCATATATGATAATTTACTCTCATGTTCAAGTTAGGCTCACAAATAGAGGTCAAGCATGTTTCAAGAGCTACTCATGTCATGTTTCCATGTTTCTTACATGTTATAAAATTATAAGTATTTCAAGTATTCTGTGAAAGTCGATTTAGCACCGATTGAGGTTTAAGATGGGGGGCTCGACTCAAGATGTCCTTATGTAAAGTCTTTAGTCTCTAAACTATGTATCACCATAGGATATATTACCCTAGCTCACTAGTGGATCATCTAGTTATATCACCTGGTCGAGGGGGTGTCATGACTCGAATTACACGTATTATCTTGTTTGATTTTCCTTGACAAGTAGATGACACCTACTGGGAGGGTGTCATGCCCGTCCACTTGACCGAGGGGTGTCATGTCTTGGATTCCAAGTTATAGCTACTTGGTCTATGTCGGTTAAGGTCACCTCCCACGTAAGTATGATGTATTATGCAAGTTAAATTGTTTTGCAAGCATTGTACCTATTGTCTATATCTTATGCATTTTGAATATAATGGCTTAGATCATTGTTGCATTGCATCCCGCATACTTAGTACATACAAATATACTAGCATATAATTTATGCCTATATAATATCACCATGTAGGGACCTAAGCTCCTTTTGATCATCCTCCTCCACGTGGCTAGTACGATCCTTTGGAGCAAGCTTTGGTGAATTCTCAACTCTGAGGGCAATATCTACTCATTTCATGTTATCTTAAGACTTTCTATTTATGTCGAATACCTATATTACGAGGGTGAGCCCAGGGAGTGTCTTGGGCCCCGCGAGGTATTGTTGGATATTATGTGTTAATATTTTCAAGCTTGAATCTTCTTATATTTCCGTGTTTATGAAAGACTTCCCTTAGTCTCCTTTCCATATTTCTTTTAAAATGATCCTTGTTTATGTCTAATTTACTTCTGCAACCAAGGATGTGTGCATGTTACGATCAAGTGGTTTGTTTGGGTTGTCTTCTAACTTTTCATTTGTCGTGTCATATCTAGGCCTAGGCTTGGATTGTGACAACGACGTTCATTTTAATGAACAATAAACCTCTGAAATAACTGCATTTATTGGACCACCAACCACTAGAATTACTTCTTTTTCTCAACCACCTACACAACCAACAAATAGCGAAACTATTGGTGAAAATATTGATAGTGATTTTCCTAATAATGAGTCTGATCATTCAACTGAAAATAGTTTTGAATCTGATTATGAAGATCCTTTTATTGAATATGAGGCAGAGTATGAAAGTGATATTCACCAAGAGTGCATAAAGTTGAGGGTTGGAAAAAGAAAATATTAGAGAAGGAAAACAAAAGAAGGAGTGCCAAATGACCCTGAAAAAATTTCTCTTGGTGAAGGAGGTTCAAATCTAGGCTTTGGTGAATCTAATGGTGTTGATAAACTCTTAAAAGGTAAGATTGCTAGGATGAACCTATATATTGTAATTCAGATGCATTTAGTATTGAATCAGATGCAGATAATGAGTTAGAGGCAAGAAGGGCTAATAGAAGGATCATTTTTGATAAATCTATTAAAAAGTGGTATGCCAGTAGGGGATGGTGTTTGAGGATGTAAAAGAGTTCAGAGAAGCTTCTAGAAAATATTCACTTCAAAAGGGTATCCAGTTAGAAAAGTATGTCAATGAACCTACAAAAGTTAGGTATAGAGAAGATTGACCATGGTTGTTATATGCAAGTCTTGACAAGGCAAGCAATGATTTTTTTAATTAAAACCTATATTCTTAAACACAAATATGTCAGGACCACTAGAAATTACACGTGTAATGTTAAGTTCTTGGCTAAATATTATAAGGATAGAATTGTTGAACAACTAGATATTAGAATAGTAAAATTTCAGCATATGACCAGAAAAGAGCTGAAAATTCATGTTGAAAAGATCACTTCAAGGAGAGCTAGAGGAAAAATATTGAAAGGCGTTATGGGTTATTATGTGTCAGAGTTTGGAAGAATTTTTCATTGTAAAAATGAAATATTGATGACCAATCCTAGCAGTACTTATGTTGTGAAGATTGATGATTCTGAGGGAAGTGATAAGTTGGTATTTCAGAGTTTTTTATATTTATTTTGATGCTTTGAAAAAATCTTTTCTAGGTGATTGTAGAAAATATTTTGGTTTAGATGGTTGTTCTTTGAAGGGAGTAATTAAAGGACAACTGTTATGTATTGTGACTAAAGATGGCAATAATCAGATGTTATCTATTGCTTGAGCTGTAGTATAGTATGAAAATAAGAACACCTAGATTTGATTTTTGAATCTACTGATACATGATTTAGAATTGAGAGATGATAGAGATTACACAATTATATCAGATATGCAAAAAGTATGATATCTTACTTTACTTTTTATTTAATTTTTCTATTCAATAATTTTGATAACTACGACTTAAAATTTTAGGGACTTTTATTAGCATTACTGGATCTTTTACCAGAGGTGGAGCACAGAATAGATGTTAAGTGTGATAGTATATATTATACTACGTGTTAGATTTTCAATTCTTGGATCTTAGTGCAAGAAATAAAACCATTATCATCATACTTGAAGAAATAGGAGCGAAAGTACTGACTAGAATGCCAAATGAGTCAGTTTAAAGATACATGATTGACCAATATATCTCCAATGCCACTGAGGGTGCTAAAATAATATGGAAATATCAATGAAATGTAATATTGAGTTCAATAGGGAGAGAGGATTTGAAGTTTCTGATAGACCATATAAACATAATGTTGATGTGAGAAATAAAACATGCAGTTGTAGCGTATGGATGCTCAAGGAAATACCTTCTCCACATTCCATTTCTACCATGTTTTATAAGAAACGAGAACTAATTGACTTTGTTGATAGCTGCTACAGTAAGGAGATTTATCTGAGAACCTATTGTCATTTTCTCCAACTAGTCACCAACATGAAAATATGGCTTGATTCCACAAACTTCCGTATTGAACCACCAGTTGTTAAGTCAATGCCAGGCAAGCTGAAAAAATCAAGAGAAGAGAGGTAGGAGAGACAACGAAATGTGACAAGTTATCAAGAAAAGGAGTTTCCATGACTTGTACCTATTGTCACGGTAAAAAACATAACAAGAGATGTTGTTCTTTAAAGGTATGTATTTAAAAAATTTGTGAATGTTTTTTAGCTTATAACAATTTAATCATAACAAGTAGATGTGACCATTTTTAAAATTTGTAGGATCCTACTGACTCTAGCAATGTTACTAGCCCAAGCAATGTTGTTAACCAAAAAGTGGTGTTCCTATTGGACCTTTAAGGGCAAAAGAAAGGCCAAGAAAGAATGCTAGTACTTCTGAAGACCCAAGCAATATTGGTAGCCAAAACAATGTTGATGACTCAAGTAATGTTGCTGGCCTAAGTAATGTTGTTGGCCCTAGCAATGTTTCTAGCCAAAACAATGCTGATTTCTCAAGTAATGTTGCTGGCCCAACCAATGTTGATAACTCAAGTAATATTCATGTTGGACCTTTAAAGGTAGGGGGAAGGCCAAGAAAGCACACCAGTACTTCTGAAGGCTTAAGCAATGTTACAGGCCCAACCAATGTTGCTAGCTAAAGCAATATTGATGGCTCAAGTAATATTCTTATTGGACCTTCAAGAGCAAGGGGAAGGCCAAGAAAACAAATTAGTACTAGTGAAGCACCTCCTAGAGCCAGGGGATGGTTAAAAAAGGCAACACCTACTTTTGAAGTTGTTTAAGATCGTGTAAAAGGTAGAGGAAGGCCAACAAAGATACCTGTTGATGGAATGAGAATGCCAATACCTAGAAGGACTTTATTTGTGAAATGGTTCGAAAATCCAACTAGTTATCAAACATCTATTGTACCTGCTCAATATATTGCTTCTTAATCTCGTGCAAGAGGCTCTAATAATGAACTAACTCCATCTAATGCACATGTTAAAGCACCTACTAAAAGGCCCAAAACAATTAAGATGGGTGTGTGTTGCTGAAGATGGGTTTACAACATATAATATAAGTATTGAAAATTAAAGCAAACTTTAAGTTCTCAATATAGTTTACTAATTATCTTTCTTTGTCTACAACATGGCCTAACAAGTGATAGGATTATATAGACTGGTTCAAGAAAGCCTACTAGATTTAGCTACTATTACTGGGGACCTTAGTTACAAATTAAGAACTAAAATAAGATGGAGGGGTAAATTGTAGTCACTACATCACATCTTGAAGAGATGAGAATGAACAAAAGGAAAAGTGGTCTTCTTCCCGATCCAAGGATCCATAAATATAGTTCTAAAATGTTGGTAGTTTTTTTATATGTGAAAATAATTATTTTTTGATATTGTTAAGATGTTAATAGTTGGATTGACAAACAAGCTAATGCAATTTAAGATAGTTGTGTTTTGTGAAGTCACGTACGTATATGTAACATCCCACACCTTACAATACTAGCACAATTCAAATTAAACATGATATGGTTTGGTCAAATTAGCGCTAATTTTCAAAAGTGCTTGAATCTTGTGCTAATGGGCTATATGT